>JANRGW010042136.1:0-14107 GCA_024733675.1 Psilopsiagon aymara
GTCTTTTATTTGCAGTGTACCTATAGAATCCCTTCCTGTTATCTTTCACATCCCTAGCCAAGTTTAATTCTAAGTGGGCCTCAGCTTTCCTGACCTGGTCCCTAGCTTCCCAGACAAGATCCCTGTATTCTTCCCAGGCCACCTGTCCTTGCTTCCACCTTTTATAAGACTCTGTTTTCCTTCGAAGTTTCCTCATAAGCTCCGTATGCATCCAGGGAGGTCTCCTGGCCCTAGTGCAGCTCTTCCTTCTAGTGGGGACGAAACACTCCTGAGCATGCAGCAGATGATCCTTGAATAGCAGCCAACAGTCTTGGGCCCCCCTGCCCTCTAGGGCTGTATCCCATGGAACCTTACTAAGCAGGTTCCTGAAGAGGCCAAAGTCTGCTCTCTTGAAGTCCAGGGCAGTGAGCTTGCTGCACGCTCTTCTCACTGTCCTGAGGATCTCAAGTTTGACCATCTCATGATCGAAGAAAAAGACCTCTAAGTGTCACGAAGAACTCTCTTCCATTTCTGCAAATTAGTTATCTCCCAGTGTGCAGTGGGAAGGAGCCAGGGGAGCATCATTCAGCATCAGAAAAGTTTCATGCACCTTATAAATATGATTGAATCAGGATAGTCTTCAAACTTTGTGGAATGGACTCCCCATCATATGTCACGAAGTCATATATATTACTGCAGCCATGTTGACTTGGTTTGTTTACTTGACCTCTGCTCATGAGCTCTGAAGAGTTGGCTGACTTTAAGGATGACGGCGCTGTGTCCTGCTTTCTTTTAATGTTGGCCTAATGGTCCTGATGGGTAATTTTCTGTTTAAGCAAGAATGGCAACTTGGAATATGGTATCTACTTGGCATTGTGCTAAAATCAAGACAAGAGAGGACGGGATATAATTTCTTTTTTTGACTCTTGTTTTCTCTCAGCAGTTTTCTCTCTGTTTAACCGAGGCTGTTTTACATTGTAGTTCAGTAGATAATGAGTGCATTTCCCATAACACTCCTTTTCAAGATGGATGGGAGGAAGAGTGGAATAACTGAGTTCTAGTTGATTTATCCAGAAGCTTGGTTAGTTGGTGTGGTGTCTATTTTTATTACTATTTACTTTTAGAACATAAGCCTCCCAGATATTAGCAAGTGAAGGAGTGATCTTCAGTTGGGCTGCAGCCTTAAAGTGCTTGGAAAGAAACTTGATAAAACACAGGCCTGAGGATCTGCTAACTTTGGAGTTGTTCAGGCGAGAAGAGACATTTGTATTTTTCATTGAAATGTCATACCTGTAAGGCTTTTCCATTAAAACCAGGCTGTTAGGTTAAGACTTCTCTTGATTATTTAACTTAAAATGAGTCTTTGTGCTAGGCGTTTATAGAATTTGAACTGAAAATGGGTCAGACTGAAGCTTGAGCACAATGGGTGGGCAGTTTCTCACCACCTTACTGGGTTGTTTATTGCTTTCTTCTTTGGTTTCCGCATCTACCACTTTGTCTTGCTTTTATCTAGACATTAAAGCATTTGATTTATGGCATTATCTTCCATTATTTAGAACAAGACCTAGATTTCTGGTCAAGAAAATCAAGCACATACTTGCTATACACACAGCTTTATATATTTGCTGAAAATCTGTTACAGGAAGGAAACAACCAACCCCTTTAATGGCATGTACTACCTGTACCTTCATCTGCATGTTGCTGTAACTGCTTGATGTTACAGCCAGAATACTGTCTCTGGCTTTTGTGCATGTTGTGAGCATTTGATTACCTAGCACCCACTTCCCCAGCTCTCCCATCATGTAGTTTGCCGCTCCCCTTGCTCCCAAACCAGGAATCATACTTCTTACTTTCTTCAGCACTGGTCCTGGATACTGTGGCAACAGAAATACCAAATAGATGGAAAAGTGGTATAGAAATCAGTTTTAAAGGCTGTTGAGATTCCCATGTGAAAGCTGTATTGTCTTGTACTTGATGTGACATTGGTAGCTATCCTTAGGAGTGGCACCTACTGTTAGGTGGTTTGACTTCTCATTGGCTGTTCTGCAACTTTTGTAGGCATAGGAATGTTTAGGATTGCTAAACAGGATTCCTGCGTGGATTATTTTCACGGTCTGCGAGTGATGGGATTTGTAATTATCCTCAGGACAGAGGGTATTTTTACATAGATTTTTTTACACTGTTTGGTGATGAATGCAGAAGCTAAAGCCTGTCCCAGAACATACTTAAACTGAACAACCCACAGAGTCACTGGAGGTCTGTACTTCATGTTAGGTTCTTTTCTGCATGCAAGTTCCAAAATACAGCATTTTATCTTCAGAAATTTTAATGGAATTATGGGGCCTTTCTTCTTCCTGGCTCAATCCCTAGATACCCACCTGGTGGTTTTAACTAAGTATTTTGTCTTTGTAACTGGGGTTTCTAAATAGAGGTAGTGGCACATGCACTCAAAGTTGCTGTTCCTCATAAGTCATGCTCTCTGTCCCTGGCCATGATGAGGGTTGGAACTAGATGATCTTAAGGTCCTTTCCAGCTGTAACTATTCTTTGATTCTATGCTTCCAAATAGCTGAGAACCTGGAGGGTTCTCCTGCACCAGGTATGCAGCTGGTTAGATGACTGCAGAAACAGGTGCCTTTTCCTGTGTGTTCAGGTTCTCTGTGCATGCTTATTGGTCTTTTTTATTTCTTTTTCTTTCCATTTACAGTGACCTTAATCACAGCACGCAGTATGTACAGGGGCTGGCACTCTGCACTCTTGGCTGCATGGGCTCCTCAGAAATGTGCAGAGACCTTGCAGGAGAGGTGGAAAAGCTCCTAAAAACGTCCAACTCCTATCTTAGGAAGAAGGTACTTCAAGGAACTTTTGAATACTTTGTTATGGATTAAAACTCAAGGTTGATCAGATGCCTTGCTAATATCTGGAATACTAGAAGTCTTGGATCACACTGGCTGAGTATTTTGCCAGTGTGCAAGACAGATATAGGTCAAAACTCCTTGTCTGTCTGTAGCCAGAAAGTGTGTAAGTCTCTAAAAGACAAGCCTCCAACAGGTGAGGCAGTTTCTATTTTGACAGTCTCCAGCAGTAGTATATGGGAGAGGTTAAGGGCTTGAAACAGGCAAGCAACTTTATATTGTCTTGTTTCCATAGCAATTGTACCGTAGCATCTGCAAAATGTAATCACCCTTGTTCTCTTACATTTATTTAATTGTTAAGTTTTAGGGAGGGTGAGGGTCAGTAGGATTTAGGAAGAGATGCATTGTTATTTCATTGTCTGGAGCTGGACCCAGAGAGAGACTGGAGAAAAAGCAGTGCTAGGAGATATTGCTGTAAGCTGGGAAGAGGCCCTTGGTGCACTTGATTCTTAAGCAGCAGCAAAGAACAGTGTCTCCTGTTGCTTCTGTACCCTAGAAAAAACAGGCAATTTTTTTGCAGCATTCTTTGTTTATCACAGGGCACGTCACCTGGAGGAGGATTTATAGTTATTTTGTGGGGAAGGAGGTGATGTTCACAGGAAAAAGAAAGAGCCATCATCTGACATAAATTTGTTTGCTTCCAATGCATTATGCTGTCCCTAGCAACAGGAAGACAGACTGAAATAGTCTTAAAAGGCAGAACTGCTTTGCAGTTGTTACCACTTCTGAAGTGAATAATGTAAAAATGAGCTATTGCTGGGAGTATTACTTTGTAGCTCAGTGATTTTTTTCTTTTTTCCTCACCCCCTCCTCACTCGTAGTTTTACTGAACTCTGTGATGCTGTGTTGTATCTCATGTGGTAGAGAGATGGGAAAATGTACCATAAACTTTCCAGGCCTTTGTATATTATGACATTTGTGATAGTTCCCACTGTGCTGGATGTTCTCAAAGCATGTATCATTGTCATTACAGTATGTACTAACAGAGATATTTTTCCTATGCAGGCAGCATTGTGTGCTGTTCATGTCATTAGAAAGGTGCCTGAACTCATGGAGATGTTCCTGCCAGCCACCAAAAACTTGCTGAATGAGAAGAACCATGGTAATAGCTTAGACTCTATTTAGCCAGGCTATGCCATTCTCTATAGGATGGTGCACTACCTGTATGTTTTATTGGGAAGGAACTTTTGAGGTGTATTTGTCTGATTTGTTTCTTCCCATTTCTGTCCAGTGAAAGCAAGTGTCATTCAGGAGGAAGGGGTGTGTATGACTCTACTAGTCAGCAGGTGCTTTACATGGCAAAGGTGACAAAAGCTCTTTCACTCCAGTGTTTTTTGATAAACTTCAGAGTAGGCGGAATGGGAAAGATTACGATTTTTTTATTTATTTTCTTTTCATTCAGTACTCTGCCCAAATGGACTCTAAACTGCATTGCTTAAAGTTGGGTGGTTTTGTGTGTTCTGTTACCATAGGACTGTGGGATTCTTTGACATCATTTTAGTGGGCATTCCCAGAACTGATATACCTTTATAACTGTCAAGAAAGAGTCTTTATTCAGTGTTGTTTTCCATCAGAACTACCTCAGAAAACAGATTCTCACTTCAGTGTTCCTCTGTGAGATTATTCTGTTTTAATGTATTTGCTTGCATAAGTGCTTCTAGAAGACCATTTAAAGAGAAATTCTAATACTAACGCCATGACTAGTTTCTATCAAGCCTAGTGCTCACTTCCTGAAGTCTTACTCCTGTGGCACATCTGCAATGAATACGTGCCTTAAAAAAATAGGTGGGTGTACAGTAGATGTTTGCAGTGCTGAAAACAGGTTACAGGGAGAAGTTCTGTCTCAAGACAAAGTAGTTATAAATGCCAGTAGTACTAATGAGCACTGCATGTATAATATGGTGTGTGTGGTACAGCTAGTTTACCTTAATATAAAATGTGATGATCAGAACATTTAGAGTAGGCGCTGCTTCACATAGGCAGTGGTCTGTAAGACTCCGTCAGTAAATAATGCGTACATGATCTGTCTTGGTAGCATGAGATTGTCTGTCTTTTCCTTAATGCAACTCTGAAAAGCTTAGAGTTGTACTGTTGCCCCTATTCCCTCTTTAGAGATGGGAATGCTCTTCTTCAATCCTTGGGTAAGCAGAGAGTTGAGTCCAGGTTCGCCTGCATTCAAGAACCAGATCATCCATTCTGCTTTCCTCATCCTTAACAATCAACGTCTCCTTTTCATTAGTCTTACCCATGGGCTTTGTGTTGAGTTTTCTGTAAAACAGAACATCTATGAAATCCTTTTAGTAGCCTTTTGGGAGATCTTGGTGCTAAGTAAGCAACATCAGTGTTAGGAAAGCTGGATGTAAATTTTATAGATAGATGTGTATTTCAGAGCAAATTTTGGCTAGAACCTGTAGTAGGTCAGAAAGCTGCATAGCTTGTGGAATATAAATGTTGTCTTCTCTGTAGAAAATGTTGCTTATTAAGGAAGCTTCTGCTCTTCCTGAGTCGGGAGCTCTCCAGGACAGACTTAACAGCTACAGAAAATGAATAACTGAAAAAGGTAGCATCTGGGGGAGATTGCTGTCTTACAGCTGAATGTGGATGTACAATGATCCTCATTGTTAAGTTTCTCACACACTGTCTAGCACTGGCATCTAGTTAAGAGGGTTCTAAATGCTGTGCCTTTCCTAGCTGTTTTCAGAGCCCCTTAGCTTGGGTTTTGTTGTGGCAGGACACATGGCAGTTGGCTGCCAGCGCACAGGCACTGTTGTGACCATGCAGCTACTGCAGTCTTTCTCTAGAGTGAGTTCTGAGACCTTCTGAGGTCACATTAGGTCAGTGCCTAGGTCAGATGGGAAAAGTCAGGAAGTGTGAGGAACCCAACACCTACGATGCAGTTAACTTGTCTGTTGTCCTTGTAGAGTTCTGTGTGTGTATAGAATCATAGAAGGGTTTGGGTTGAAAGAACCTTAAAAATCATGTAGTCAATCTGTGCCTGTTACCATTTGACTGTATATTTATGATAGTTTGTGCAGACAAAGTTACGCTTCTCTCCTCCTTTGACTTTTAATTGCAGCTTTAAGACATGAGCACGTTGCTGTCCTCTTTCCTTTGGCCACAGCAGCAAGCACACATATATTGGGGTAGATACGCTGAATTCAAGAATGATATTTTTTTGTCATGATTTTCTGTTTTTTCCTTATGATCTTTGTAATATGTCTGGAGCCAATGCAGTTGTGTTAAATGGAGATACTTTTTTTTTTTCCCCCTTTACCTTTAGGTGTTCTTCACACATCAGTTGTCCTCCTCACAGAGATGTGTGAGAGAAGCCCAGACATGCTTGCACACTTTAGAAAGGTAAATGTGAACTGATAATAATGCAAAGTTAGTATTAGTGGATTTGTTTGTGAATGGCTGAGGATTTTTGGGGTTTTGGTTTAGTTTGTTGGGTTTTTGTGTTGTGGGGTTTTTTTGGGTTTTTTGGTTTGGGTTTGTGTTTTTTTTTTACGATGTGTCCTCTTAGTATCCCTAGCAAAAGCAGTGTGCATGTCTTTTAATGAAATACTTGCGGGGAGAAGTCTGCTTGCTATCAAAATTTTAAAAAAAATCATTACATTTGAGAATTTTGTAAGTATCTAGCCGTAATCCTCTTCAATAAGTTGGGTAAGTTACAGAACATCAGTCTTAAGGTTATTCAGTATGAAACTCATCCTGAAGTTAGGTATTAAATGTCCTCTTTGTTTCCTTAGGGTTTTTTCCACGCTTTGTAGCTAATTGCACTGTGACATTGGCTTCATAAACGTATTAGATGTAAAGAGGCAAAGATGAAAAACTGAGACTTGTACTGACACCTCCGTACCTTAAGCACAGACGCATATTTTTATAAACTTGGGTCCAAAATACCCCTGGAAGTTCTAGCTGTGCAGATAACTTGCCTCTGGTGCATGTTTTGTTGCATCATTTATTATTTTAACTTAAGCGTTTGAGAGTCATTGTCACTTCCTCTGCTTAGGAATGTTTACTTCTCCTCCCCACCCCTGAGCTTCCTCATGCTGTTTGTTATGATTTGCTGTGCAATGTTATTGCTGTATAAACACTACCAATAGAAGGACATCTGAAAATTGCATTGATTAGAATTCTGACTTCTTGGTCAGAGGAGAAATCGAGCAAAGCTGGTAGAACAGAACTGGCTGTTTGCTCCTCTGAAAAGTATTGAAATTGCTTATGTACTCTTCTTCCTTGGCTTGTCTGTACCATTAGAGATCTCAAACAGTGCATCCTTTGATACATCTTAGCATTTTGGCATTCATCTTCCCTTGCCCTGGTTGCACACGTCAAAGCGGAAATGGAAGTGGGACTAGGATCATCTTGAAGGTAGCCATCCCTGCTACTAATTGCTCAGTTGAGATGATAGTGATGGGAAAAGAGAAAAGAGCTGAGTCCACAAAATTTAGGTGCAAGTTACATTCTTTTCAAGCTATCCTGTGTAATTATTTATGCTGTGAATGGTGTAACATGGATTTCACCCTAATGCCTGCTTCATCTGTTTTGTCCCTTTTGTCTATTTGGAATCCTGCTGTGTGTTAGAATGAAAAGGTAAGAGTTAATTCTTCTAGATGGTGCATGCTTGCGTTAAATCTGTAGATGCTTGTCACTTGTGAAGCAGTACCTCTTAATGCCACATCTGTGATTGGTGCCACATGCTTAGATTGATTCTACTTGTGTCATGCTTTTTTGTGCTGGTCTTGTCTTGTCACTAAGCCTCTATGCCCATGGCAGCCCTGAATCTCAGTTGTGGCCTTCTCCAAACACAATTCTGCTTTCCTCAAGCTCACTCTTATTTGGGGAATACTTTTGAATTTTTTTTTATGCCTAAGGCAACTGTAGCCCTGTTTTTTTTTCTTATCAAAACCAGGGTTTTGTGTTTTGCCTGAACTTTGTGTGCTTCCCAAAAGGGAGCAGGAGAGACTTGGCTACCTGTAAGTGGGCTTCCTGTGCTTCAAGGAGCTACTGAGTACAGCTGCATTGCTGATGTGTTTCAGGGGTGAAAGTTGGCAACAGAAGGCGGGGGGTGGGGGGGGGGGGGGTGTGTGGCCCTCAATTGATATCCATAGCTGTAATGATTGTCTTTGTTGTGTCCTCAGTTCTGATAACTCTTGCTATTAGAAGGCAAAGAAAATTTTAATCAGGGTTCCAGGAATGCTCCTGCAGGTCACTCCATTTATCTTGAGAAAAGATGTTGCTGCACCTTTTGATTTCCTCTTTAAGGCAGTTAATTAGAAATTCATGGTTCCTTTCTGTTTGCTTTGTGAAATGTCTGTTTTTAGAGGGGTATGGAATTCCTGAGCAGTGAAGGTAGGAATAAAAAGAGGTGATGGGGGAGCTCTGCTGTTTTTCTTATTGCACTGTACCTCAAATGTACAGGAATTCAGCCCAGAAAACATTTCCTGTTTAGTATGACCACATGTGTCCGTTGTGCTTTTTAAGTCACACTGTGCTTTTGGCACCTTCTGCTGTCTGTCCTGAGTCTGAAGCACCTTCAGGAAGTTCTCAGAAGTGACACTTTATTACAAGCAATCTCTAATCTGGTAACAGTTAGAGTGAGTGCAATTCCTGACTTGTAGGCAAACATGAATGCAGAAGCATCCCATCTCAAGGGTGGGAAAGTTTGTGAAGTCTTAAAGATAAATCATTGACAAGGGTTTTGTAGAGAATGCTTTGCTAAACTAATTGTCATGTATGAGTTAAGAGAATGATGCTGTCCTGGTGCTAGCCATGATTCAGGAGGGATAAATCCACTTCATGCAGCTGCCATAACACTTCTGTCTAGCTTGTCACATCATCTCCAGACAGTGTTGAAATTCTTTTAGTGATACCAGTGCAGAGAGGGATAGAAGAAACTTAGAAGAAACTTCCTGTGAAAGGGGATAAAGCTTGTAATTGTCTGCATCTCTACATCATCCACCAGGAGTGTTTTTTTCTCTTACAGCTTAATGAAAATGAGTCTGGTTTCTGACTTTCAGCCTGAAGATTTTCCATTAGATACGTTGAAAATTAGCTTCCACTTCATAGAATCATAGAATAGTTAGGGTCAGAAAGGACCTTAAGCTCATCCAGTTCCAACCCCCCTGCCATGGGCAGGGACACCTCCCACTAAACCATGCCTCTCAAGGCTCTCTCCAGCCTGGCCTTGAACACTGCCAGAGATGGAGCATTCACAGCTTCCCTGGGCAACCTATTCCAGTGCCTCACCACCCTCACAGGAAAGAATTTCTTCCTCATATCCAATCTAAACTTGCCCTGTTTCAGTTTGAACCCATTACCCCTTCTCCTATCACTGCAGTCCCTAAAGAAGAGTCCCTCGCCAGCATCCCTGTACCCCCCTTCAGATCCTGGAAGGCTGCTCTGAGGTCTCCACGCAGCCTTATCTTCTCCAGGCTGAACAGCCTCGACTTTCTCATCCTGTGTTCATACAGGAGGTGCTCCAGTCCCCTGATCATCCTCATGGTCTCCTCTGGACTTGTTCCAACAGTTCCATGTCTTTTTTGATGTTGGGGACCCCAGAACTGCACACAGTACTCTAAGTGAGGTCTCACAAGAGCAGAGCAGAGGGGCAGGATCACCTGCTTTGACCTGCTGGTCACACTCTTTTTGATGCGGTCCGCTTAAGACTGTTTTGTTACTCATAGGTGCTATGATGGTTTTTGGAGATAAATAGTAAATTTGTTACAGCCTATCAGCTTTCATGATTGGCTTATTTGCCATGTTCTGCCTTAAACTGATTACTTGCTTGGCATGTGTGAGATGCTATGGAGAAACGCATCTAAGCTGAATGGAATTGAACCATTCCAATTGTACCATTGAAACATTTGGAAATAGGTAGCATTTCTTCAAAGCTATGTACAAGTCTTGAAAGATAACCTATTCCCGTGGGTAGATGTATACTGGGAGACCGTAGACATCTGAGTAATGTGAACTGCTTTTGAAAGTATTTTCTAGCCTGCACAGTTGGAAAGAAACCTTAAAATACGAACAGTGTAAGTTGATACTATTTTGTGCTCCCAAATCTGACATAGTGGCCGTGCTGCCATCATTTTCTCTGTTTGCTATGGAGAACCCTTCCAACAGCAGTGAAGCAAACAGCTTGGTCATTTTAGTGTTGCTGCTCTTGCCACGAAGTTTGTGATGAAGAGAACAGACCCTGGAACTACTTACATGGTCTGACAGTAGCAGCCTGGGGAAGGCTGGAGGGAAATCCATTCTTTTTCCTGTTTGGAAGGTCTTAGAGAGGAAGCAGATCACAAAAGCTTTTCTTTCTAGAAGCTAAGTTGAATGGAGTGCCAAATTTGAAGGAGTTGTTAATAATTTAATCATTGCAGTACAGTACTTGATAAGATCAAAACACTTAGCTATGCCTGATGCTTCCATGGGGAGGCATGCTAAGAATTAGTCAGGAGCTAATGTAAAGCCCCCAGGCAAAGTCCTGGAATTAGACCGTTTTTATAGTCCCAGCACATTCCCTTTTTATGCAGAGAGGAATTCAAGTTGGTATTTCCTCTCATGTCTCAACTGCCAGGCTCTGATAGATTTCACTCTTTAAAGATGCAGCATGATGCTCAGGGCCCAGCTTAACTGTTTCTCATTGTGCCCTAGGTGAGCTGTAGGTATTCGTGTAACATCAGCTTTAGGTGTGCAGGTTGAACTTTGTGGAGAAATCCATAGACTGACTTGATTTCAAACACAAAATTTGTTCTTGGACCTGTGCATAAAAGCTGGGGTGAGGGAAGGAACTACACCCTAATAAGACAACTCTTCTTCACAGCTTGTTCCCCAATTAGTTCGTATTCTGAAGAACCTTATCATGTCTGGATATTCACCAGAGCATGATGTGTCTGGGATCAGTGACCCCTTTTTGCAGGTAAGAATGATACAAACTGATTTCATTCTACCACAGTGTTTTGAGTCTTAGGTGTGATGAGATGAGTATCTCAGGGCAGCTGTGTTGATTTTATGATTTTTTGTCTTTGTTAGAGGTAATTGTGCAGATGCTGTTCATCTACCTTAGTGAAAGGCGCCTGTTTTAGTTTGAACAGCAGTTGGAGTGCCTTATCATATTATGCGAAGTTGTGACAAGGGGGAAGCAGCAAAATGTGTTGGTCATGCAAATGTGTGCCCTAGTGGGTAGCAGGGGTACTCTTAACGTTTCTGGCTACTGGGAAGAAAATGAGCTCAGCATAAGCCTGTTCTTGTTGGTAAAAGTCTTGTTAAGGATAAGCATTTTGCTTAGCAATGGAAATCATCAGCTTGTTTTGCTTCTTTCCCACTCCTCAGGAAATGTGCTGGGCATTTCATGGCCCTGAGGTAAAACACTGCCATCCAGTGAGCTTTGATTTGCTTTATTTTGTCAAACAGGTACGAATCCTGCGGTTGCTAAGAATTTTGGGACGAAATGATGATGATTCTAGTGAAGCAATGAATGATATACTTGCACAGGTGAGGTCTGCAAGGTCGATGAGCAGCTTAAACTTTCTCTTTTGGTTTCTTAATACTTTGGATTCAGCAGCACTGGTGAGGGTACAGCAGCTTGCTGTGCTGGGTTAAATTTTGCTGTAAGAGATACATGTTAGTAGGTGTGATGCTTGTTTGCTAGCGATTGATTAGTTTTGCCACATGCTTTGCTGAACAGCACACAGATGCTTTGGATGCATTGGAGTCACTGATTTTGTTTCTTTTCTCCAGGTTGCCACTAATACAGAAACAAGTAAAAATGTGGGAAATGCTATTCTCTATGAAACTGTGCTGACAATTATGGACATAAAATCTGAGAGTGGGCTGCGAGTAAGTTGCCTTTGCTATGCCTCTGTCCCTCCCCAGGTTGTATTAGAGTAATTTATGTAGAGGACATGAAGCAAAGATGTTTCACCCGGACATAGCTCTACAGTTGGCTCTAGATGAGACTGTAGCCTGTTCAAAATGTGGTATTTCTTTTCTTTTCAGGTTTTGTAATTTTTTTATTAACAAAAGATAGCAAAACTTCCTGCAGACGGTGCTCCCTTGAGAGCAAGAGAGAGCCTGTGCTGTGTTTGTCTTAGTTTTTCTTCTTCTTAGCCTCCAGAGTTCTTTATTATGCTTTTGGCCAAGAACCACAGTAGTAGCTTGAACACATTGCCTTTAAGATCATCTTGAAAGTGGAGATCACCAGAAGCCTTTTTCGATCACTGACCTTCCCTCACTCTCTCTGTAGGTGTTAGCCATTAACATCCTGGGCCGTTTCTTATTAAACAATGACAAAAACATTAGGTAAGTTGCATGAGGTGTGTTTTGGCAACACACAGTTTAAAATGCATGAGAAGCAATTATGTAAAGATCATGTTGCAGTAGAGCTTTTCAGAAGACCTCTTTGGGAAGTACTGTTGTTGGGGTTAGTATGACTGTCTAGCTTTCTTCTCTCTTGGTGCATTGTATTATCTGTGCAAATCTTCACTGTGGACCTGCCTTTAAGTTGATTAGTCTGGGTGTATGATATGCCATCTCTAGGTATTTTGATTGCAAATCCTGTTATAGGTAGATGATGCCAGCTGTGGGAGTAGCAGCTCATGTTAGTTTGAGTGTATGATCTGCAGAGTTCTAATCTTTAATTGACTTGATTTTTCAAAGTCTTAGTGAAGACAGAACTGATGTAAGTCCAGCAGTTGAGATGGGTGGTTGTCCAGCAGTAGGGTGTTGTGCTCCTCACAGTTTGAGAGGTTACTCACTTTTGAAGATAGACCACGCAGTCTCCTGGAAGGTTTTGTCACCAAGTAAAGAGCTCTGTTCTGTTGCAAAACAGGACTAAGTTCTGGGGGTGTGAGTGTCTGTGCATAGAAATTCTTACTGTCAACTATTCATCCCTCGATGTCCTTATCTCAGATATGTAGCTTTGACATCACTGTTGAAAACTGTGCAGACAGACCATAATGCAGTACAGCGGCATAGAAGCACTATTGTTGACTGCCTGAAGGATCTGGATGTCTCCATTAAAAGGTAATTGAAATATCAGTGACATTGACTCTCAAGTTGACAGTGTATGGAAAATGAAAGGACATAGGGGAGAGAAAATTACAATAATCTTGGGGAACTGTGAGTGAGACTGGCATTAATGTACTGTATAGTTCATACTTCAAAGAAGGTAATGAGGATCTGCAGGCACCTTCTTTGGGAGGCAGCTTTTACATTGTGAGCATCTCGGATTGGACAGAAAAAAACCCCAAACCTTTCTATTTGCCTGAAATTTTCCAAAATGGAGTCTCAGAGGAGATGAGATTGTGTGCTCAGAAGATGGAAAGCCTCCATGAAGTATGGCCCTAATTAAAGCTACTCTGACATGCTCCTTATTGCTGCTCTTCCCAGGTAGACAGATAGTGCCGTGTTGTCTTGAAGCAGTGCTAAGCCATCCAAAGAATGTATTCTAGATGAACTTTGATTAGACAGTGGTAGAATTCAGACTTGATACTTCAAGTAATTTGCTTTACAAACCATTTGTCACTTAAATAGCAGCATGTTGCTGCTGCTCTGGACAGTGAGAGAGCTTGCAGCCTTACTTCAAACTAGAGGAAGACTTTTTCTGCTACTCAGTTTAAACTTCTTTGTCTTTTTCTGATTAGTCCAGTTATGTTCCTTTTGCTCATAATAGTAACTTCTTCCTGTTTCTGTCAGATGCTCATAGATACTCTTGAGTGTTCTGATCTCACTTTTTCCCAACCCGAATGGAATGCTGCTCATTTAAATTGAGTTCTTCAGCTGTCAATTGCTTTCTCTTTCTATCAGAACTCTCTTCCTCATACTTATCCTTTCTGTAATTGATGGTCTGAGATCAGTGCAGCACATGACATGCCAGTCATGGGGACAGTTGCATCTCTGTGGCAGCATGTGGAATCTGTCTGCAGCAGGCCAAAATTCCATTCCGCTATAGAATCATAGAACAGTTCGGGTTGGAAAGGACCTTAAGCTCATCCAGTTCCAGCCCCCCTGTCATGTGCAAGGACACCTCGCGCTAAACCGTACCACCCAAGGCTCTGTCCAGCCTGGCCTTGAGCACCGCCAAGGATGGAGCATTCACAAGTACCCTGGGCAAGCCATTCCAGGGCCTCACCAACCCTATAGTAAAGAATTTCTTCCTCATATCCAATCTGAACTTCCCCTGTTTAAGTTTGAACCCGTTACCCCTTGTCCTAT
>JANRGW010042137.1:0-24599 GCA_024733675.1 Psilopsiagon aymara
AGGGCCGCGGTGTCCCCGCGCCGCGGCTCGCACCGGGGTCGGGGCGCGGGGGTCCCGGCTGCGGGAGGAGCGAGCTGGCAAAGCGGCCTCGTCCCCGCGCCGCGCGGGCTGCGGCAAAGCTGCGAGCCCTGATTTATGATAAAACATTTAAAGGAAATCATTTATATTTCAGAGGGCCTAAAGAGCTGCATGAAAGTTTTATCTAAAGTGGCACCATATTTATAGGCAGCCCTGCTGGGGTGCAAGTAATTAATAGAGGGATAAATTTCAAGCCTTTGTTTGGTTTTGTTTCGAGCCCTCCCTCTCTCCAGTGCTGTCTGGTTAACACAGATAAAGAAGGGGATGTAAATAGGAAGCTGGGGGTAAAGCTGGAGGTAGCGCCCGCTGTCCAGAGCACATCTACCAGCCCTGGCCCCAGGATCATTTGCACTGAGCTGACATCTATTTTCCATCGCTCCGTTGTTGTTTCCTTTCAAGGAAGGAGGAGATGGAGACATGGGCACACCTTCGTCCCCATTCCCAAGTGCTGTCAGGAGGCTACGCTGCAGCTGAGCATCATCCCTTGGGTGTGGAGCTCAGGTTGGGGTCCCAGCTCTGAGCACTTGTCTGTCACAGCCCACCCAACCACACTCCCCACTGCCTATTCCAAGCACAGGCTTCTCCTTCGCTCCTGACAGCAGCTGCTTTGAACGAAACCAGGCTGGGTAATGGAGCTGCTGCACTCCCTGTAATTAAAGCTGTGAAATATTGATGCTCCTGGCCCTGGCGACTGCCGTTACACCTCACAAACAGGGGAGAGGAGTCCAAAGAATAAACAATAACAAGTTAAAAGAGTTTCTGATGGCAAACCATCTGAGCTAGCTGCAGGCTCAAAGGTGTCACTGCAATAGATTTGAGATCATTCACCTGCTGGTAAATAATTAATGGCATTTCTGGAAGAAAAACCCCACCAAACCCTGACGAAACATCATGAGAGACTTGCTGAAAACCTGAAGGGACAAATCAGATTCAAATCATGTGCTATTTGTACTTGATCACGATTCAAAGGCTCTGTTTTCTAATACACCAAAATATTCTGTTCTTATTTGGAATGCAACTCAAAGCCCATCACAGTCAGAGCATTGGTGATAGGCTCTTGGCTTCATGGCGTTAATTCAATTGAGTTTAAAAATGCTACAGTAAATGCTTACACAGGCCTGGTGGGAAGTTTGAAATACAACCCCATGTTACTTCACACACAGTTCGTGCTGACTCCATGACTTCATGCTGACTGTGAGCAGCGTTACCCATTACAGTCACCAAGCCAACATAACCTGCCCCACTGCATTTTCTTACATTACTCTTTAAAACAACCACAGCGAATCTGGCTCCTCTGGAGCACACTACAGCAATACTCACCTTTTGACACCTGTCAATGAGCTAAAGCACAGCTAACACAAGGACACCTTCCCTTGACTCCATGGGGGAGCAAAGGCGTACCAGCTTTCTGACTTCTTTGCAGTGCCTTGGCTTCCTGCCTTGCCCATCCCATGTCCCGGCAGGTTTCCTGTTGCTCACACCTTTGTCTTCACTGGGCATCTGAAAAAGAAGTTGGGTTTTCCAGACCTTGCTCAAGGTTCACATGCTATGTTCCGTTGCTGAGATGCAGCATTTTGTTATCACAAAATCTTGGAATCCCAGGCTGGTTTGTGTTGAAGGGACCTTACAGCTCCTCCAGCTCCAACCCCTGCCACGGGCAGCAACACCTTCCACTGGAGCAGTTGCTCCAAGCCCCTGTGTCCAACCTGGCCTTGAGCACTGCAGGGATGGGGCAGCCACAGCTTCTCTGGGCACCCTGTGCCAGCACCTCAGCACCCTCACAGGGAAGAGCTTCTGCATAAGATCTCCTCTCATTTTCCCCTCTGGCAGTTAAAGCCATTCCCCTGTCCTGTCCCTACAGGCTCTTGTCCAGAGCCTCTCCCCATGTTTCCTGCAGCCCCTTCAGGCACTGGAGCTGCTCTGAGGTCTCCCCTTCAGGAGCCTTCTCTTCTCCAGGCTGGACCAGCCCCATTCTCTCAGCCTGGCTCCAGAGCAGAGCTGCTTCAGCCCTCGCAGCATCTCCATTGCCTCCTCTGCCCTCTTGTGCTGTTGCCTCAGAGCTGGATCAGGACTGCAGGGGGCATCTCCCCAGAGTGCAGCAGAAGGAGAGAATCCCCTCTCTTGACTGCTGCCCATGCTCCGAGGGTGCAGAACCCCAATAGCATGAACCCCTCACCATCCTGTATGATATGGCTCTTCCACTGCACAATCTGATCAGGAACTATCTAGGATTACCCAGACAGTCAATTATTCATCAGCTAAATGGCCAAGCATCAATTACCTGGCTTGATTCTCTTATTCATTAAGGAGATTGAAGAGCCCAACTTAACAAAGCAACAAGAAAGTTGCAGCGTTACAGGAGCTGCCCGGCTCAGTAGCGGGGCCGCATGGTGTCACTGGGAGGGGCCTGACATGAGGACAGCTCCGCGGCAATAGGATGTCACCGGAGCAGCACGGGAAGTAATGGGGTCACACAGGAAGGCAGGACCATGCTGTGTCAAACAGCATGGTGCGGGCCAGCCAGGGCCCGGCCTGGGGGAGGCTTGGGAGGATGAAAGGTTCTTAAGGGGGCTCCGAAGCACTCAGAGGGTGGATGCGAGGGGCCAGGGAGGGGCCATCCTCATTCTGGGAAGTTTTTAACAGAGCGGAGTGGGATGGAAGCTGTTTCAGAGAGAAAAGCTGCAAATGGCATGGCCCCAGAGGTGCCACTCAGCAGGTGCTGAGCTGGGTTCTGCAGCAGAGGTTGTGCAGGCAGCTTGAGGCAAGGGCCTTCATCCCATGAGGCAGGCACTGGGGGTTCAGCTGCTTGCCAAGGGTTTCCACAGCCCAGGGCTGGGACAAACCTGGAGGCGGGATGAGCTGTGGAGCTGCAGGAGGGGGTTCCCGTGAGTTCCTCTGGATCGGGGTATCCGCGCTGTTTCCACACCAGTTGTGGACCTCAGTGCTGAGTCGCTGACAGCAGCGCAGCAGCCAATGCGACTGCCATCAGCAGAGTTTGCAGCCTGTGCCTTCATCCCATGTCTCTCCCTCCCACGATTTGTCTTCTGCTGCTCCCACCTCTTGCTGTTGGTGTGGCTCAGAGCTGGGAAGTCTGTGTCCAGCAGGCCGGCAGGAATCCTGTGCCTGTGAGGAGGGTGTGGGAAGCTCATGGGTCCTGCTGCGGATGGGCTGGAAGCAGCAGTGAAATTTCCCTCCCAGCTCCTGCTCAGTGAGGGTTCCCCATGTGCCGGCCGCACTGAAGGATCAGCAGCCAGGCCAGCTCCTACCCTTCCGTCCAAGGAGGCGGTGGGATGCACTTGGGCTTTGTGCATGGCTTCAGATTAAACCCAAGTCTCACTCTCCTCCTCTGCAAGTAAAGACACAAAGTTTTGCTGCCTGCAAGCCAGGAGCTCCTGAAGAGCCATGCGCTGGCTGTGGCCCTGGTCACTGGCAGCCCTGTGGGGATGAGCGCGTGTTTGCCAGGGCTGATCTTGCCTCCAAAATGAAAAGCTTTTAGGTTCAGAAAAGCACTGTGGCCATGTTGGAAAATGAGAGGTGCCAAAGCGGCCCCGCAGCCCTGAGGCACTTGTTTGATGGAGGTGAACGAGGAGCCTGTACTCGGCAGCAGCGCCTGCAAAGCTGGAGGAATCCAAGGTTTGGATCTTCCCGTAGACAAGGGTTTGATTTGAGGTCCCTGGAACGCAGGATGCCAGAGAGTTCATGCCAACAGGGAGGGCTTCGTGTACTCCTTTGTAATGGGCATGAATTATAGAACTTGTTTCTTGTATCATTCCCTGAAACAAAAATTGCAACAAAGGCCACACTGGTGCTTGTTAAAAATAAACCCGACCTGGTCTCGGTGGGGATAATAGAAACAAGACAGTGTCTTCCGGGGGGCGGAACGAGCCCTGATCTGTCAGACTGCTCTTTCTTCTTGTATTTGCTCCCAATTCTAGGAATGCATCTAAATGCAGCCTAACAGGACTCTGCTCCACAAGAAATTAATGAGGAACAAACATTAATTATTCATGCTTTGAAACAGGAGGTCTGTTAATGTTTTTGCTAATCAACAAGTCAAACAGCTCTCTCTTTGTCAGGGCAGCCATAGCGGGGATGGGGGAAGTACAACATTGATGTGTTTTACCTGCATGCCCCCAGAGCCTTGCCCTGGGTTTGTGCATCTCTCCATTGGGAGCCCTGAATTCCTGCTGCTTCCAATGCGACAGAACTGGGGCTCTGCAGCACAAGGGCAGCTCCAGGCTGGGCCAGGCTCCAATGGGGAAGCTCCCGGAGCTCCAGGCTGGCTCTGTAGGAATAATCAGGGGAACAAGACCAGGAAAACAAGACTCCAAATGGAGGAAATGGGAAGAACCGGGGTTCAGCTGCTCCAGCCAGGAACAGAAAGGGGGTATTTGCACAACCCCACGTTTGGCACTTCTGGGCTCTGTGCCACTGGGGTAGGGGAGCCCTGCACAGGGGCGGAGTGCAGAGGGGCTCCAGGCACCCTTCCCCACTGGGCCTTTGTCGGGGGATGTAGGGAATCGCACCTACAGGAACTTCAGGTGTTTGCCTGAACAGAATGCGCTTGAAAAGGGGTGGCTTTGTTTAGAAACCTAATGCGGTAAAACAGGCAAAGCACCATCAAGAACAGTGGCTGCCAAAGGAGAGCCCAGAGCCTTGCACAGAGTTAGGACACACTCGCTTCAAAAGGGCAAGGATTACATGACCAGAAATGACACTGAGTCTCACCACCCTTTATTAGGCTTCTCCCCACATGAACCATCACTTTGGTAAATCCATAAGGATCTGTTCCTTCCAGCACAGGCAAACCTCAGACATTAACCTAGTTGCAGTTAAATTAACAAGGCTCATTGCTTTTCTCCCTGTCACATTGATCTCCACCAGCTGACAGAGCTTCCACTGCACACAAACACAGCCTCAAAATACCCTTCCTTAAAGCCTAGATATGCTGACAGTCACGCGTGCTGCTATCCTGAGCTACACTTAGCTCCCTTGTTCGCAGCAGACACCGACAGTTGGAGGTGTCCTCACTGAAGCTGTCCTCCACACTGTTTGACCCACAGATAATCCAAGGCCACTTTCAAAAGCGAGAAGGAAGTGGATGAAGCCGATGTCTGACATCTTCAGTCACCAGAGAGCACACAGAGGTACGTTACTTTGAGTTACTCCAAAGAACTTTCACATGAATTACTAAAGTGCCAGAAATGCATAATTTATCAGTGCTTAAATAAATCACAGGGCGGAAGCGCTTTAAGGTCATTTGCACAAGCAGCAGGGTCTGGGCTATAACTGACTCCAGACCATGGCTGCGTTTGGAGCTCCCAGAGGTGCCGCTCCTGCACCCCCAGGGCACAGCAAGAGAGGGGGAGGAGGGCTTTAGATGAGTAACACCACAGCAGCCAAACCTCCGGGCCAGGGATGCTGCTGCGGCCTGGAGCCTGTTTGTACAGTTCTCGGGTTGGACCAAAGCCGCAAGAGCACAGGAGCTGAATGAGGCTGTAAATGTCATTTCCTTGAGGGTCAAAAGCAAGAGAGCAAGCAGAACGTACAGAAGCCCAGGAGCGGTATGTAAACTCTGCATCATCTTTATCAGTTTCCCATTGTGAAAGCACATTTAAGATCAAATTGAAAGTAAAATAAGCAGACAAATCCCAGTAAAACGCATTAGACATTGTGACAGTTGCAGAAGATATTGCTTTAAAATAGGTTTACCTGGAGAGTAACATAAAACCTGTTCTAGGTGGCTCCCAATGGACTTTCCTGGTGCCTGCACTGCCCACGCTGACAATGGCACAGAGAGGCTGCTGCCGCCTGTTCAGGGCAAGGAAGGGGCACCCCTGGAGAGCCCCATCCCTGCTGCTCATGGGGCTATCACACTCACATCAGAGTGTCCCCTCTGAGGGGGAAAGATTCTGAACTTCAATTACCAGCAAGGAGCAATGTCCAAGAGCTGCAGATTTACCAAGCAGAGGCTCTCATTGAGGCAGAGCAGCCAGCTCATGTTTTGGAACACTCACACTGTGGGACCACCGAGGGATAAGGGAGACAGCAACAGAAATGGTTATTCATAAAATCATAGAATAGTTTGGGTTGGGAAGGACCTTAAGCTCATCCAGTTCCAGCCCCCTGCCATGGGCAGGGACATCTCCCACTAAACCGTATCACCCAAGGCTCTGTCCAGCCTGGCCTTGAACACCACCAGGGATGGAGCATTCACAGCTTCCCTGGGCAACCCATTCCAGTGCCTCACCACCCTCACCGTAAAGAATTTCTTCCTCATACCCAATCTAAACTTCCCATGTTGAAGTTTGAACCCATTAAACATGAGAGCAAGCTCCTTCCTCTCCTGTTGTCATTCCCAAAAGCAAGAGGGCAGTGACAGAAGGAGAAAGGAAAAGTTCCTGTCCTTGTAAGACCTGGAATGTGCTTTCCAAACCCATCCCAGTCCCCCAGGGAGACAGAGAAGGGGAGGGAAAAGGTCTTTAAAAGCCAAGGCACTAACAAAGAGCTGTAGTGATGTAAACCCACAGGAAAGAGAAGGGAGTGACGGACACTTGTGAAAGAAGCAAACCCCAAGAATAAGGTTAGTAACAGGATAAATCAGGTTTCAGGTCAATGCACAGAGGGGATGGAGCTGGCACATCTGCAGTTCCATCCCCATGCACCTGCACTTATTGCCCAGGCTATTTACCGAACCAAACTCGCACAACACACATTCCACACCCTTACCTCCCCCAAAAAAGTGATAACGCTCTTTTGGTGATGGGTGTCAGCTTTTTTGAATGGTTCTGCTGCCCAATTTATTTAAGTTAGAATTTGCTTTGTCTTTTCTAAACCTTGAACCATTCCATAGCGTATCTTTATTGCAAAATGTCAACATGCAGCTTAGAAATTCAGGTTGTAATCAATAAAACAAACATTACATATAGGAATTTAAATGTATAAACAGTTAGAAATTCAACAATATCTCCTATGATACTATTACACAAGTTCACAATTTGTAAAAACTATAGTACAAGGTTACTATACACCGAGAGCAGCTTTATTCCTTTTCACATGATTTGGTAAGAGTGGGGTCCTCAGCCCCTGCAGCCACTGCTCCCTCTGCCTCAGTTATCCCGCTTGTTCCTCTCTTCTTGCTTTGGTTAATGCCACAGTGAAGGGGAGGTAGAACTCTTCCTAACACCCTTCCCCGGTACCCATAGTCCAGGCTCAGGCCTGTAACACCTAATTCCACGCTGCCTGTAAACACTCCGGCTGCGGCACACGAGTTCCCTTCCTGGTCATAACATCTGCCCAAGGTACTCCCTGAAAATACACCTGATCTTCAAGTGTTGTCGTAAGACTAAAGCAAGCTGTACTGCCCCCCGCCTCATCAACAGCCAAAGTAACACCCCTCCCAAATGGTTCAATAGAGACTAAAACACAGGGAGCAACCCAAGCCTCAGCAAACTGAAGGTCACTTCACCAGGAGCTGGGCCCCACTCTGCTGCCCATCACTTAGATCCCCCCTCACCCAACTGCTGCTTCCAGTGCCCAGGCCAAGTGCTGGTACCACTCACTCCAGTGCCTCAGCAATTGGGAATGGCGCTTGGGATGTCACCTGCGGACTGCTCTCAGCCTGCCAGGGAAAACACACAAACCACAGGAAGCTCTCAACGAACGCTTAACTAAAGCTACCCCAACCCTCCCCCTCCTCCCCCTCCACAAGCAGGGGCCTGTCCCAAGGCACAGCATGTGCCCATTGGGGGCCACTTCCCACCTAAACCATATGAAAAGGAATCCCATTCTACCTGTGCCAAAGGCTACTGCAGTTTTAACTACAGCTCCATTCATCCACTGTAATTATCATTTTCCAAATACAAAAATACAACAATTCTTATTGAAATCTATCCGCTGGTAGTTTTAGTACACAAAAAAAGCAAAGTATTTACAAAATTATACAGTATAAGAAAAAACTCTGTACAAAAAAATATATAAATCCTTTTGTTCCCTCTATTCGTTTTTAAACTGCCAGGACTCTGACATTTGCTGCAATGAATTTCTCAATGAATGAGCAAGCCACAGACATTACATTAGAGATGAGGGGAGGACAGCCAGTCTCCTAAGCATATAGGGTTGGTTTCCCCTTGGTTCTTTGTGTCTCTAATTTAGCCTCAGCATTAGCAGAGAGTCCTAATACATGAAGAGGGAGCTTCAGGGTGAAGAGACAATACTGAAAGACAAACTCCCTTTAGGTGACAGCAACAGGAAGTGGTACAGGTTTGACTTTGGATACAACACAAATCTGGCACAAGGGTGGCAAGGGCAGGGCACTGAGAACCCAAAGGCATGCTCAGCTCCCCCTCACTGCCCAGTCAGAGCCAGGGCCATTAAAGGTTTTAATGTCAGATCATTCTTCAATTAGGAACTTGCTGGGAATTACCCTGGTAAGGAAGCTGGTTACCCAAGAGGAGAGCACTTCTGCACTGACATCCAGCTTATTTTGTAGAGAAATGTACACGAAGTACTGAAAAGTGTGAGTACAAATGGGCAGCCAAGGAAAACGGTGCTGGGTGACACGCTCATGAGCTGCAGAGCCACATACCAGTGAAGACACATGGCTTGAGCCTCTGAACTTATCCTCGCTGCCACCACAACACACACCGTCCTGGGTGGGGGGTGTGTGTGATTATAATGCTACAACAGTAAGATAACTGAGAATGCAAGGGTGCTCATCCCAAATGTGCCAGAACAGAACCCTACTTGGAGATGAATTAATGACCTTGCAAAAGCAGCTCTGAGCTCCTCTGAAGACTCTTCCCTCAAAGGCCTGGTTTGCTGCCACTTGCTGAGTGGACACTTGCATTCTGCAGCTCTTGTGGCTCTGAATGCTTCCTGGATTTGATTTGAACATCAGCAAGCATTTGATAACAGCAAGAGAAGGAAGAATTGCCATGGGTTGATAGGTGGCTGGCAGTATGGAACTCACTACATTCATGCTCACAAATACTGAATGCAGAGAACAGTAACTTCAACTTGAACCTTACACCGAAACTACAGAAGAAAATCAACAGTGAGAGAAAATTCAAGTGTCATTGCTGATGTTTTCTCTGAAGCAGAATTTGAAGAAACAGAGTGAACTGGTCAGTGTGATAATACCCTGTTAGATCACTTCTTCCATCTCTTCTCACTAAAAGAAGGACATAGAAACTGTGGCTTTCAAACATACTGAAATAAACGACTTATGAATCTAGCCACAAATAATTCCTACAGTGTGATTCTGTATGAAATAAAATGCTACCCTTTTTCAATTAGCAAATGAGGCAATTTTTTCTTTCATAACATTTAATGAAAGTTTGTCTTTCCCCTAAGCCCATAATATTGCTAAATAAAACCTGTAATATCTTTTCAATTATAAACTAACAAATCAATCATGTTATAAAAAACCCAAAGCAAGGTAATACAGGTGACAAAGAAGAGGACAAGAAAATACGAATATTTTCCCCCCTCTCTCTTTTTATCCTTCTTAAATAGAAAAAAAAAAAGAAAATCACCACCCTGGTGAGCTTGATAATCATGTAAAAAGTTACTGGGCCTTTGGCTAGCTCAGGATCACAGCTCTACATCCGAAATGTTCTATAACAAACTTTGCCCACTTTAAATCCTGTGGTTTGAAAAGAAAGTAAAGCTTTTTTTGGCTCATCAAACTTCCTTAAATAAATGTTTAAAAGATGTAGCTTGAACTAAACTCCTAAAATGATACATTTCCAACATCAAGTTTCATCTTCTCCAAGAACGAGATTCATCCTCGTCTTCGTCATCATCATCATCATCTTCGTGCAAAAATAAATCTGAGGTTTCAGTCTCCTAGACAAAGGAAAAATGTACTTTTAAAGAGAGAAGTTCCACTCTGGAACCTAGGAAACGTGTCACCAAATGTAGCATAGCATCAGCTCTGCTTTGCATCAGGTTCTGTTCACCATGTGTCTCACAAAACACACACCACCACATGCAACAAATTTTGTGGACAGAACAGGAGCCTCACATAGCACGAAAGGAAAAGAAGCCCAACTGCAAGAGACGTAAGAATCAACCACCCCATACCCTCCCTGGAACAACAGCTGTCTGTTGAATGCCTTGGCAGAAAAACCCTTGAAAGCTTGAGGTGCTGATAATTACAGCGAAGAACACACGTAACTTACCCTACAGCAGAGCACCAACACTGTGAAGTAAAGGGACTAGCAGCCTGTATCTAGAGACCAAGAGGTTTGCTTTCGCAGTTGACAAATCAACATCCCACCCAGAAAGCGTATTTTTTTTCCCTTTTCCCTTTGCTGACTCTTAAAACCAGTCACCTTTCTGCTCTGCAGAAACAGCCGTTATGAAACCTCTGCAGCAACAGAAAACTGCATCCTACAAGAGCTCTTGGCTGTCAGATTCCCAGAAGAGTGACTGGGTTAGTAACATATTCTCATACCTCTTCCTTAGACTCCTCTTCCTCAATTTCTGTGGACACAGAAGGTACCTTCGGTTTGTACCATGATATCTGTAGCCTTCGGTCTTTGAAGCGGGATCCCTGGTTAGCAGCCTAGGTTGTATTTTAAACAAACAGGTTTTCAGAAAGAGGGTCAAGCACAGAACTTTTAAGATCCTCAACAAAGAGCTAGACCCAGCAAACATCATGCGGACACACAGCTGAAGATTCAAACATATAACCCATAATTATCCACTTTGTCTTCTGAGAGCAATCACAGAATCATGGGTTAGGGTTGAAAGGGCCTTTAAGCTCATCCAGTTCCAGCCCCTGCCATGGGCAGGGACACCTCTCACTAAACCATGCCACCCAAGACTCTGTCCAACCCGGCCTTAAACACTGCCAGGGATGGAGCATTCACAGATTCCCTGGGGAAAACCCATTAGAGTGCCTCACCACCCTTAAGGTAAAGAACTTCTTCCTCATATCCAATCTAAACTTCCTCTGTGCAAGTTTTAACCCATTACTCCTCATCCTGTCACTACAGTCCCTAATGAGAAGTCCATCCCCAGCATCCTTATAGGCCCCCTTCAGATATTGTAAGGCTGCTCTGAGGTCTCCACACAGCCTTCTCTTCTCCAGGCTGAACAGCCCCAACTTTCTCAGCCTATCTCCATACGGGAGGTGCTCCAGCCCCTGACCATCCTTTTGGCCCTCCTGTGGACTTGATCCAACAGTTCCATGACCTTTTTATAATGCAATGTCACTCAAACCTCAGCCTCTAAATAATTACCTGCACCAGCAAGCTGGAAAGCTGAGCAGAGGTCTGAACTCTTACCAGCAAAAGAGCTAGGTTACTATTAAAGTAAATGGGAGGTATCTTCCCCTTCAGTGACACTATGTGCTAAGCCTGCTATATTTTACAATACAAAGGCAGACAGAAGCAGTTAAAAATTCTTATTTTAGAACTGTGGGGAAAAAAAACCCAACGATTTTTCTACTTACATTTTCAGCTTCTGAGCGAGACTTAAAAGTCAGAACTACACTTAATGGGGAATCCTCCTCTTGGAGGTCTTCAATATCTCCAAATTTCTATGAGAGAAAACTCAATTAGGAAGAGCAGTAACACTCTCCTCCAAACCCACCATCACCATGTGCTACAACTGCACTGTACTGAAACACCACTGAAACCCTGGGTTTTGGACAGAGTAGAGAGAGACAAGAAAAGTCACAGCTGCAGCAATATTGCAGCACTTGTACCTGTGTTTGTGGGAAAAAGCTTGGATTTATTCTTATTTGAGTAATTAGAGCTTAATTGTGCAGGAGAAAAGGAAACAAGTGTATTAATTTATAGCCCAGTTTCACTGAATTTCCCCAGTTAAAGCAGTAGTGGTGGCCTCTACCCTACTAAGCAATGAGGCCAAAACAGAGTAACAGATTCTCTAAGAACAGAGCCTACCCCACTGGGTGGATAACTGCAGAGCTCCCTGTTCTGCCCAAACCAGAAACAAATGAGCATCCAGGTTACCTGCTCTCGAGCCCTGCTGCTGCTCTGCTCCCAGTTTGAAAGGGTGGGACTCCACAAAACCAGTTTTAGAATCACAGAATAGCTAGGCTTGGAAAGGACCTTAAGATCATCCAGTTCCAGCCCCTCTGCCATGGTGGAGTTTTCTGTCATTTGCTTTGCAGGGAGCACCCAGAAACATCAAACTGACTTGATCAAGCTTAGATTTCATGCTGTGTCTATTTATGAAGCATCTCTCCAAGACATTTTCATGTGAAAAGTTAGTAAAGATTTCATTCTGGAAAGAGTAACTGAGGGAAATGTAAAACCAGTTTTCCCTTTATGATGTTACCTCTGTTACAATGCTAACACATCCATTAACTTGACTCACAAACCAGTGAGCTATGTGCTCTACCAGGAGTTTGCTAACAAATTTAGCTACTTTGAAATTAATGTCCTGTTTGGGACATCTTGTTGAAAGCTACTTAAATGCAGAATGAAGAAAAGTAAGCTATTTAGCTTTGGCCATTACAGGAATGCATTGGGCAGCTATTGTAAAGCAGCTATAAAACCCATTACATTTACATCCTTGATAACTCTTGAAGTTGCATGTCTATACCCTGTTTTTGTGAATTTGGGATGGAGTCTTTGATCAGCCTGCACTAACAGAAACAACGGACTTGCATCTTCAAGGATCTGGACAAGGAATAGTTATTTGCAATGTTCTTAGCATGCCTCTCCTCACAAGTAAGCACACATCCAGCATATTGGTTACCTGCTTCTCATATTTCCAGCTCGGCCACAACTCTCCTCTTCAGGTTTTAACTTGTTTAATGTGATCTCATACTTACCGAGAAGTGCTGTAACAATTCATCTTTTTCCTCTTCAATGAAGCCCCCAACTGTTAGTGCTTTGGGACGGTGATCCACCACCATATGATTCAACATCCCCCTTCCTCTGCCACCACGACCCCGTCCTCGTCCTCTTCCTTGGGCTGGCACAGTCTTTCCTCGACCAGCAGGCAAAATGCCTAAGCGGGCAGCCTGATAACAGAAGGCAAATCATGTACACATCCATCCTCACTTTGAAAGGATTTACAACATTTATGGGAACACATGAAAAGCATTAATCCAGACAAGCTCACCTCTACTTGTAACTGGTTTAGCTTTTTTCGCAGTTCAGTTGTGTCTTCTCCAGAAGAGAGTCTCTTATGGAAGTCCAGCTCTGCATCTAAGAGCTCCTTTTGTGCCTTCAAGAAAAGGTGCAGAAAGACAAAATGAAGGGAAAAGCAGAACTGTAATATGTGCTTTTATTGTTTTATTCCATTTCTTCAGCAACACATTTATGTGAAGGATACCAACACATCAGTGCACAATATCCACACTTTCCTCTACATTCAGTCGTTTGGATTGCCTCCATGGCCCTCCCCCAGCCCATTTTCTGAAGAAGCCAGAATCCTCTGCTTCAGAACTGGAATGAGCTTGAATGAGCTACATGTAAAACTAGGTCACCCAAGTTCCTTAAAACCACAGCTTGCTCGTCCATGGTTATCACCCTCAAATTCAAAATACTGCTTGCAAGTGTTTTGATCTAACATTGCTGCATTTTTAGGACACCATATGAGAAACAGTTGCAAGAGACAGGCAGGCAAACATCTTGTACAATAAATACCTCTGTCTTGGACTTCAGTTTTGATTGTGTAGAAGGTGCAGATGAAGTTTTTAGTTCATCCTTTAACTGAGATATTTTTCCTCCTAGTTCTTTTAAGGTCTTCATTATTTCTGCTCTCTCTTCTGGTTTCATGGCCTTATTTTTCTCCAGCTTGGATATTAACATCTATGTATTATCAAAAGAGCAGGAACATAAAATTCCAGGAAAAACAACACCGAACAGACAGGTACTACAGAAGCGGGACATATTTACTAGAACATGTTCCAGACTTACCTTCTGGCATTCAATTTGTTTTTCTAACATCTCCTGCTTCTTTTTCCTCATGTCTTGTTGGAGCTTCATTGCCTCCTAAATGAGAAGGAAATTATTTCAATTGGGGAAAAGCAGTCTAGCATTATATGCACTCATAGACATCACATTTTCTTCTTTAAGCTACAGAAGTGAAGGCTATAATGAAAACTACTTGTCTGCAAAACACACAAGTACAAAGTGTATCTGTATTGTTTTTTTTTTTCCAGAACAAAGTGCTAACTTCCTGCTGTGAAGTGCCCTACTAAATTCTTGTCCTCTTCAGATACATATCTTATGCTGCCATTTAAGTGTCTCATACCTGAGGAGAAATGTCAAAGAAAACCCAGAAAATCCCCACATGACCAAGTAAGACATCCCAGAAGAAACACTCCCTTACCCACGATTAACCTCAGTACTCTTGTGAGATAGCCCAATAACAGTGACAAAGCCTACACTAGGTTATGAAGCTACACAGTGTTATTTGAGGTGTAAGTTGCCTATCAAACCTTTCTTTGTACTGGACTTTGATTACAATGCTGTCTGTCAGGCACTGAACAGTAAAGTACCTGTTTTTTTTTAAGGGCTTCTTGCACATCATGAGGTTTAGACCCTGCACCAGGCTTCAGAGATGTCTTTAAGTTTGAAGTACCGTAAACCATTTTTGAGTGACTTGTTGAAGTAGGAAATGTCTGAAATAGCAAAATCACACACAGAGAAATAGGTAATAGCATAAAACAAATGCGATATACCACCAACGGATTCTGGAGGAATGTGTTTGGTGAAACACGAACACAAACTTCCAGATTTGTGCTGTGAGACAAGAAGACCAAGGCAACTGAAACACACAGAGACATGAGTCTCACAGTCAGCTTGCTTGGAAGCAAATCAGCTTAAATGCTTGTGTTAAAGGTATTTCTGCATAAGACGCTTTATTTCCTTCTTCATCCAGAACTCCCTCTGTATCCTGATACCACCAGGAAGACCACCAAAGCTGATCTTATGCTTCTGCATTATATTCAGCTTTGCTGTCATAGTCTAACATCATGCTTTCTGATCAAAGAAGGCAGCAGAAGTCACCTGCATACTGCCTTTCTTAAAAAAAGGACTTCTCTGGCCAAGAACACATGCTGCACTGTGGGATCAGCATGAATTGAACTGTATAAGCTTGAACTCTATGCGGAAGTATTCTATAAAATTCCAGCACTACTGTTCAAGCACAGCCTAAACTCAAAACTGACTGGGAAAGCAATTAGACTCACAACACAATGCTGGCATCATGTACAGGCTGTCAAATTTGTTTACTATGAAGCACTGCCAAAAATATTTGGTGCTACTTAGAATGCTGACTCTGTTGCTGATGCCACTGTCCCTGTTTTATAGAAACAGCTAAGGAAACCAGGAAGAAGTGACTGATCATGGTTGGATGGAACGTTGGTGAGAAGAAATAAAACCAACAGGGAACAATTTGCAAGTTTTATTTACCAGTTCCTTCTCAGCTAAGAGGTCAAAGCTTGAACTGAACACATGAAGATGATTGACCTCCACAGACATACCTGAGAATCCTCCACCACAGCCCCAGCCTGGCTCAACTCAGGCTGGTTTCCACCTGCTGCTCCAAGGCGACGTTTCACTGGGACTTTATTAAGGACATAGCCACCAGATGCCGATGGCTTATTCATCACCTGTGGGTGTATCAACAGATATTAAAACATTAAAGATCATATACTCTGCTTATTTGACTTATCAGCTATTTAGGAGCACTGACAGCCTTCACTGCTCAGCTGCTGGTCTGGGGCAGCACAGTACCTTTGACAGGTTGCTGTGCATTGTTACAGCTGGAGCTGGAGTCAGGGCTTGCTGCTGAAGGTGAAGCTGCTGATGAAGAGGCTGTGGGGGTGTCTGCGGCTGCTGCTGCTGTGGGGACTGTTGCTCACTTTCTCTGTGCCACAGGACCCTTATAAAGCGATTGTTCAGAACTGCCTCTGTGCTGGAGATTGCCTTCCTAGCCTCGTCATTAGTCAAGTACTGAATCAGAGCAGCTTCGGGATCGTTCTGGAAAGCAACCTAAATCAGAGGTTCATTAGAATGTATTACTTCTCAAGGAAGAAAGCATCTTAAGAGGTAGCAAACCAATCTACAGACAGTCTGCAATAATGAATGGGATACCCAATGCCATTAACAGCTCAAAATACAGGTAAAACATTCTACGTAACTAAGGCCAAGCGCCTTTTGTCAAATATTACATGCACTTGAGGCACAGCCTATACGCAGCAAAAAAATCACTTCTATAGCGCTCCTGCCCTTCTTACAGTGCAGGGCACAGCACTGGAGTAAGCTCTATGATGCCAAATGGAAATAAACTGAAGCATTCAAAGACTCCCCTGTCGCATCTTTGTCAAAATCATGACTACAACTTACTGTAGGGCTATCAAACAGAAATTGTTAAAAGACCTCTCAAAAACTGTACAGAAGTTGCTCAAAAGCCTGATTTAGATTCTGTTAAACCTGCAAGGCTTTCACATTTTGGAAGGCCTTCTGAAGGCAGAAGCAAACATACTGTTACAGAACTGAGGCAACAATACAGAGCAGACCACGAAAAGGTTTCTCTGAACTGATGACCTACTCTCCCAGCCAGCCTCCACCAAGGCTTCTCAAGGAATGCAGCTCAGTTGCAATATTCAAGAAGGCTTCAGAGCAAATCTCACACCCACACAGAGGCATAAACCTGAACCTTTTACCTGGATGTTTACAATCGTTCCGAACTTGCTGAAGTGCTCATTGAGCTGTGTGATGTTGTTCAGCTCTGGGGGAATCTTCCGAACTTCCAGTTTTGTGTTCGTATACTGATTCTTCTTCAAAAACCCTGGCTTGGTCTGGTTGTTATTTGCTTGCCTGGAGAAAACAAGAACAAGACAGTCATTTAGACAGGCCCTGAGGCAGGGCAGCAAGGATTAATGCACATTTAACTCTTCTCTCATTAAAAAGTATATGCTCTAGACATTAACAAAAGAGAGCTCCTCCCACCACCAAATACTTGTGATCCATGTGATGGGGACACAGATTTTCTGACCCAACCAGCTCAAGTTACAAGGACCAATGAATCCTGGTGGTTCACAGCACTGAAAGCAATGAAGTGCACTCCAGTCAGCCAAGTGCAGCTGTTACTTCTTACTTTCCCAGCCATGGTTTCTTCAATGGTGGACATTCCAGGCTACTTGGAGATCTCTTCCTGCTGTCTGGTTCAAGGACAACTCTAGTTACATTGCTGCTGTTATTTGTAATGGGGATGGGAGGTTCAGTCTGGATGATGATATTGGCGGCTGGAGGAAAGGAAAAGACTGTGTTATTTACCAGATATCAGTGGAGATGGACAAGCTTTTACTTACACAGCAGAACGGGATTGAGTTTAAAACCATAAAGATTAGGAGAACTTTATCAAGTTTGTCAGTTTTGTTTATGAAGTTACTTCAGAAACCCCTTGCTAGCTTAACAACTTGAGGAAAAAATTTAGTCCAGTCAGCAGGGATGAGATTTGATCTTGACTGATATTTAAGCTTAGTATTAGCTTGAAGAAACAAAGCTAAGCCCCCATCTTTGAGGTACTGAAAGTTCACATTCTGCAGGAAAAGGGGAAAAGAAAACAGCAGAACATCAAGGCTGGGTTCCCAGACTTCAGGTCAGAGCTTTGCAATGTGGTATGTGCTGAAGAGCCAACTTTCCCTCTATACCCTTCACAGTGAAAAAGCAACCAAGATTCCCTTCCTCTCACTGCAACCTACCCCCCTGTCTTCCTCCATCCAGTTTTCTGCAACAAGCTGTTAATCAAGCACAACTATGGCATGAAATTTTGCTCTCTGAGACAAGCAGCTTCTGCAAGCCCAAAGCTAAAGCACTGGATCACAGTTTGCCATGTATTCATTTATCACCTTTTTAAGATTATTCTATTGCTGTTAGTGTCCTGTCTATACCAAATATTCAACCCTAAAAAGAAGTCTGAGTTATAAGTCAATTTTCTGTGACTTTTATAAATGGCAGACCTTGGCTGCTTACATTAATGAGAACAAAGACTGCAGGCTTCGGGGCAGAGCATTCATCTTTCTTCAGGGATGATTTTAGAGTAAACGCTTCATACACATGTGACAGAGGCAGTGAAACAGGCCTTTGGAAGCACCACTGCTGAGCACACACCGATGCCTCACAGCTGCAATGGGCTCTGAGAGAGAATCTGGGGCCAGCAATAAAACCCATACCTGCCCATATGACATTCACTAAGATGCAGACAACAACAGCCATTTCTGCAATAATATTTAACCATATTCTTTCCAGCATAAGTCACTGGAAGAAAATTCTGAAAACAAGTGTCTATCTTATATAAAGAGCAAGAAACATGGAAGTGAAATAGTAAACACTGGAATTTAACATCTTTTCTTTTGAGGATCAGGGCAGGGAAAGCAAGAGAGAAAGAGAAAGTTACACTAACAAAGGAAACATTTCCTCAAAGAGCCTTGACTTGTTCTCTCCCCTGGGAAGATATTTTGTGCATGTCACCACTGAGAGACAACATCCACATCCATCTGGCTAAGGATTCAGAAACACTTAAATGGAGACTGGGATTCCCATGGGCTAGGAAGAATGGTACCTGCAATGCCTGCTGGAGGGAGTGCCTGCCTAGCAGGGCCAGCCCATCAAGCACAAACCCATGCCATGAAAGGTCCCCTTGGCACTAACACCCCAATGGCCAGGCAAGTATTGCAGATCCCCACCTCTGTGCCCCAGGTCCTAAACACATCCTTGGCAAACCAAAGCAGTTTTAAGACCATACTGCTTAAAGTCAGCTTTCTGCACCACTTTTATTTCTAGAAGCACCCAGCATCTGAAAAGTGCCTTCACAGGCTAAGGAGGAATAAAACCCAACCAACAAACCCCTCATAACATTCCCAAGCAAGTGGTTATTTTTAATCAAAAAGGCTGCTTTGATTATAATGTACTTGTATTAGCATTTAAAAAAAAGGTAGAGATGTATGAAAATCTCTCTGAAATACTACATCAGTGAGAAAAAAACTACTGCTTTAGCCTGAAAAAGGACAAAATAGGTGTTGACAGTCTTGGACAAAAATAGCAACAGCAATGACTAGAAACCCTTCCTACCTCTTGGATTTGTATCCGTCTCCCCAGATGTTAGCCCAATTAGATTTGGACGTTGCGTTTGTGCTCTTGTAAAGAACTGTCGGTACTGAGATCTACCAGCACTGGTAATACTAGGAGCTTCGGGGTTATAGCCATCTGGCTCATATGTATCTATAAAAAAAGGAGAGAAATGAAAGGATTTTTCACACGAGTTTAAGACTCAGAGTTAATTTTCCGTTAAGGAAATGCATGGATGTGCAAGGTGGTTTTGGATGAAGAGACGAGAGAAAGAGGGCATGCAGCCAGTGTTTAGCCATTTAAAAGCCCCAACTGAACTTTACATCCAAGTCTGTTTGGGTGCATTCATTTCTGTTTTTTAACCTGAGTACAGCTGATGAGCTGCCTGAAAATGGAACAAGAAACTTATGTCAACCTTCAAAACATCTGACCATGCTACAAGGGGAGCAACAGAAGATTCAGTCTCAGCATTTAACTGTGTAGGACATCAGATACACAGAAATTTTCTGCCTTTGCTGCCTAACAGTCTAGTTTGTGTCTGAAAAGGATTTTTGGGGAAGAACGTACCTAATCAAAGAAAGCTGAGAAATCAGGTGATTTGACCAATACTTACCTATCAATTCTCTTAGTTTCTGTAGAGTGACATCAGGTGCCTACCTCCAATTCAAGGTCCAATTCAAGGATGATGCATTTTTCCAACCATAAAAAGGAAAAGCCATACAGCAACTAGAATGAATGAAGCCTGTGAAAAGCTTCCACAGAAACAGAGTACCTCCTGGAACAGAAGTGAATGCCTACACAAAGGGGTCTGGTAGACTTGGGGCACTCTGAGTTTCAGCTCCTTACTCCATAGCAACAATGAAGATTCTACAATGCAAAACAGCTGCCCCAGAACTGCAATATGGATGCTTTACACTTTAGTTTCAGACTCTGCCAAGAACTTTGATTAACCTTGCACAACCTCAACCACGGGCTCCTCCTCCATGGCTTGCCAGATCGACTGTAGGAGGCAACCAGCAGTTGTTACCATAGCAGTCCAAGAACAGGACATGAGAGTCTCCACAGATGTTCTGGAGAACAGAAACGAGTAACACAGCTGAAGTCAGTGATGCCCTGGCCAGCTCAGACAGAATCACCCATTGGAAGTTCTGAAGCTGAAAGAATTAGCTGGTAGATCTAAATGCCTGCCAGCATTTGGAGGCCATTGGCCAGATTATCTAACAAGATACTTGAGAGACTGAAAGCATGGAAGTCATGAAGGGAATGACATGGGTCATGCATTAGAGCCCTCCTTTGAATAAAATACAGAATGTTTATAAATATATACTTAAAGAAAACCTATAGATGGAAATAGTATAAAACATTGATTATCTTATTTCACTCATGTAAATGCCATTACTTCTTTCATTATCAAGAAAGGTAAGATTGTTGGATTTAAATGGAGCAATCTGGGACTCTTCAGGTGTTTTGCTATTTCTCCTCATAAACCTCCACTTTTGAAAACCTCAGCTCTGTTAAGGAAGATGGACATGATGGACACATCCACTGAGAGCCATCTTTATTTTCTTTTGAAGTTAGAAAGCTAGAACTGAGTTGATACTGGAAAAAAAGACAAAAAGACATTACTAGTGTGTATGATGACTGTAGAGACTACCATGATAAACCAACCTACACCCCTCATCTGTAGTAGCCCAAACTGTAAAGGAATAAAGATCAAATCAAATGGTAACTACAGGTTTGCAGATCCATGTTTGCCTACTGATGGTCTACTAAACAGCTTGAAGATGAAGGGATCCCTTTCTTATTCAACAGCCTTACTGCTTTGAGCACATGACACCCAAAGGGAGCCCCTGACACAGCAGCAGGACACTGCTGCTACCTCACAGGGTAACAGCAGATGATGGGCTGTCCCCAAGGAAAGCCATCAGACTTTCCTTTAGATTTGTTTGTATGGGAAGAAGACAGAGATAACAATTTCCAATCACACATCAACAGAGGAATTTCAAACTAAATATCTCAGGCAGAAGGTAAAGAAAGGTATGTGCTTACGTTCTGATACTGTGTACAGCAGGTTCTGGGGTAAGGGAGGAGGAAGCCTTGGTCCTACGGGCGCAAGGCTGGGCACTGCACTTGTCCCAGGCTGGTCACGGTTATTTATCAAGCTTGACTGTGTTAAAGGTGGTCCTATAATGACACCACAGAACACATCACTGAGACCTGGAACTCCATATAAAGTGCGCAAACAATTCAACACAATTTGCTGGTGCCTTGCTTTGAGGAAGGTCAAGGTTGTCAATATTTACAATCCCACTACAGTGAAGGTAAACTGAGAAACTCTGTTCCGGTAAGTTACCCTGATTTCAACACCTTTTCTCTTTCCCAGAAAGGCAAAGCTTTAAGCAGGGGGAAGTGTCTTTTCTTCCCCAGAGGTTTATTTCTGTTAGAGCTTGTGTTAACTAAAGCAGCTCCTCCCTCAGCTCTGCCTTGCAGAATCAGGGCTTGCTCAGAGCACAAGATCACAACAGCAACATTTAGAGTAGAGTTCTAAACCAAGAACTACAGGGAAAAGGCATTCAGAGACAGAATTTATCTGGCTGGTTTTGCTTTATTTTCGATGTACATACAATTCTTTATTACATGCCCCCAAAGGGATAGTGAGCTGTATTACAGAACCCACCGGGACAAAACAGCAACCAGAAACCACTGTCAGTTCACTCCACAGCAAGCCAACTCCACCCACGGAAAGGTTCCTCAAAGTTTAGGATCGATACTATACAAAATTATGTCACATCCCATAGCTGCTGCTACTACTTGACACAACTACCACAGTCTGCACCAAGTTGTTGGAATAGAGTACTGAAAAAGGGTAACCACATATCTGATATTCTATTTCTTTACAGAATTTATGTTATAAGATGCAGTAAGGTAATAAAAAAAGGCTGAACAATTTAGAGATCACTGTTGAGATAAAATTGATCTTGGATGTATCAATTACATACTGCTTTTTAGTAGCAGAAAATACAGCACAAACAGGTTTATAAGAACTTTTAGGAGATCTAATCTCAATGTCTTTGCATTAGGAAATAAAAGCTAGTAATCTGACTGTCAGTGAGCAATCCAGACACCACTGAGCTTATGGGATAATGGGAAAGATATCCCCTCCACTTCCTGCCCAATGCCCCTAATTCAATTGGAGTGCTGGGAATTTCGTGTTTTACAAGATGGTTTTTCAGGATTATTTTGGAAGTAATTTAAATAGCACATGGCCAGCAAAGAAACCTGAACTCATTACTTCAAATACATACAGATCTTCTAAGAAGAGCCATCATTCTAACTTAGTGACAAAGAAACACAGAGCAATGTTGTGACTTACTTGGAACAGGAAGCACAACAGGAGGAGGTGCCTGGGGATGAGTTTGTGGAACTGGCAACCTCATATTACGAGGTAGACCTGGCAAAGGAGGCAGAAGCATCCCAGGAGGAGGAGGAGGAAGCCCAGGAGGTGGTGGAGGAAAAGGAATCATACTTGGCAAGGAAACTTCATCTACTACTAAAGGATCATTTCCATGATCAAACTGGCAAAGATCACCAAGTACACAAAATCCTCGCTCTGCAGAACAGGACATTTGAAAGAAAAAAATTAAATTAGTTGCAAGCAATTTGCAGCATCTCAGCCTTTGCTGGAATTTCTTACTGAAGAAAACGTGCAGTCTTCCAGCATCACATCAGCAGAGAAGGTTTCAAAGAACTCAAATCCAAATAATCTCCCATGAAGCAGACAAACACACAAGCACCCATCATAAAAGTCATGGAGAAAACAAGTCAGAAGTTCTGCCTGTTTTGCATCAAACACATTTCCTGCAATCTTTACCAGAACTGCAGGGGCTGAATTATTTGCCAATCATGTACAGAATTGTGAACAAACTCCATATGTTCTTATCTAGCAATTGTCAGTTGTAAGTAAACTGCTTTCAGTAAGACCAGCTATTTCCTCAGTACAATACAAGCTGTATATGGCAACTTTTACACACAAGGTATGTGCCACATGCTACAGCATTCTTGCTTGCTGCCTAAATTCAGTAAATACCTAAAAAAATAGGCACAGAATAATTGAAATAAGTTATAGAACAGAAAACTAAGAGTTACCATCATAATCTTGACATCTTCTTTTAGGAGGAGGGTTTCTGCCAAAGGGGCTGGAATTGCTGTGATTGTTATAGTAATTTGACCAGCTCTCTGTTGTGTTTTCCAGATGGTGCGCAGGTGCAATTACAGTAACAGCACTGGGAATAGACTGTGCAGAGGAATACTGTTCACTAGATATACTGGGAGACACGGACACTGGATTATAGGAGCTTTCAGCATCATTTTTTTCAGTCTTGAATTTTGATCTCTCTCGGTGCTCTGTTAAAAAAAAAAAAAGAAGTAAAAGCCTTCATCCTTTCTTTCTCCATGAGAGCCTTGAGAGGATGACACTACACAACAGGGCAAGCATTTCCTTAAACAGTCAGTTTTACCCATGGAATAAGAATTAAATATAATGCAATCAGCATTTTAACTTTAGAAATCTCTGCTTTTTCTTTGCAAAATGCACACTCACAGTCCTTACTCCATTCTGGTTGACAGCTTTCTCCTCTAAAGTAGAAATAGAGGAGGAAAAGTCCAAACCAGCAAATCCGCTTCCTGCCCTTAACTAACATAGTCTCAAAGTGTGGAAATCCGCTGCAGCCTGACCCCTGGTTTTTCCAACAGACCTGAACTAGCCCTAAAAGAAGAATGCATAACACAGTAACTCCCTTCAGTTACAAAGAAACCTTCTCCAAAACCACACAGTAACAAAGAGGGTGGGTGACACTGCTTTTGCAAGAAGATCCATCTTGGGGAGAGCGGGGAGGAAGTAAGAACTCAGCACACAATCATCATATACCAGTATGCACCGGCATACACCTGTAGACAAATTAAAGGATAGCAAAGAAGAAAATAGCCCTGTTAATTGCTGTGCTCCAAAGAACACCATCTTCATTAATCATTTGAGGAACACAAAGCTCTGGAAATTTGCTCCATCTACAGCCTCCTAGACCATACAGCATGTAGGAGTCACATCTTACACCACTGGCATGAGATGCTCTCCTAAAGCAGCACCTTGGGTTCTCACCTGCACTTCTGCTTCCATCATGGTCTTTGCTTCTGCCCCTACTGCGGCTACGACTTCGGCTTAGCCCTCTGCTTTTACTGCGACTTTTACTTCTGCCACGTCGCCAGCTTGACTTGTCTCTGTACAAGTCACTCCTGTCGTAGTATCTGTCATAGTCCCTCCATTTCCCATCATCTCTCTTTTTCTCTCTGCTTCTAGAAGAGACAGAGGAAGAGCACATTTATGAAAAGAGAAACCAAATTCTCAATTGCAGTTCTCAATTGCAACCAGTCAAGCCACCGCTCATCCCTCCCACCCAC
>JANRGW010042138.1:0-17818 GCA_024733675.1 Psilopsiagon aymara
ATGTACTAAGCAGTAACTAAAACATTGGTGTTATCAGCACTGTTCTCAGGCCACAAGTCAAAACACAGTGCTGCACCGGCTACCAAGAAGGAGAAAAATGACTGCTACTGCTGAACCCATGACAGAACTATACAATAGTTTATGCATAGCAACTGGTTAACACACACATATAAAAGTGTATCCCATTTCTCCTTCTAGTTTCCCAATATATAAAATGAGAAATGTGTTTGAAAGATTAGAATAGACTCTGGAAGTAACCCCCAAATAATTCAGTTAAGTCACTTGAACTGTGCTCCTGGAGAGGAAACAGTGGTTCTCTGAGAGCCCAATTACAAAATGTGAGATTTCAGCTTGCATATGATGTGGGTGAGGAGTGGGGGAAGAAAAATAATTGCTCTTCAGACCAAACCCAAAATTTTACAGCAAGAGCTGAAACTTCACCTGTATCTTTAGAAGTATAGTAACATTGCCATTCTTGAAAGTTTCACTGCTGGTGAAGAAGTGAAAGGCGAAAGCACCCTGCAGTTGTCAACGGGCTGGGTGCCCCTCTTCAATTCTGGCAAAAACATAACAAACCTGAGACACTTTGCGCAGTAGGTTTTAGACTTCATGGATCCATTTTGCCAATAGGTTCCTGATAGCAGCTGCTAGAACTCAAAATCAGAGCCCAGTGATGATCAGACATTTTCATCAGTCCTAGAAAAAGTTTTGGGGAGAATGAAAAGAAATTTATTTAGCTACTGAAAAATTCCATGGAGTTTTTGCATGAAGGCAAGAAATTCACTATATGCATCAAGAGATACATCAACTAAGTACGACTAGATGACAAAATCAGAACAATTATGGATGTAGAAAGTGGAAGTAAATGAGAATTTGCACTTGCAAACTTCCCCAATGGAAAATGATTATGTCCACATCAACATAAGTACATTTTAAAGAGCTTGGAGCTGATACTAAGTTCCTTTCAGTTCTACTTTTGTGTTTTCTTATAGAAAAAGAATCATCTGTTTACTGCAGAAACAGATCCTTGTGTGTGACGTGAACTCCTTAAAGACTGTTCTGAATGCTACTTACTTACACTGTGAAATCATCTTTCTTTATTAAAGTTAAGCCACCAACTATGCCTTACTTGAGTTCTCACACTGTGATCCAAACATTGAACATGTTGAAGAGTAAATTGGAAGACAGCAACTTTTGAATATGTCTGGCACTGAACACTCCTTTTACCCTTTAATATTATTCAGACTTAGAAAGAAATATCATTTTAAGGCTGGTGCTAATTCAATTAAAGCTTTTTAAGAAAATAAATGATAAAAATGTGGAGCAATTTGTTATTAATTTGAAAAAAAAACCTGAGTTTCTTTAATTAAAGATGACAGTAAGATCTAAAAGATGATACTGAAGAGTCAAAAATTAGAACACTGCAATAACAAAAGTAAATTCATATTTGAATATGGCAATAAGTTCATGGAATATTGGACTGATTTACATTAGAAATTCACCTCAGATGAAAATTACTGTAGGCCTGCAATGACAAGAAATTCATGGCTGGTAATCACCACCAGAAATTTGTTCCTGCTGGCTGAGATCCCAAAGCTCAACAGAAGAATGAAATAAGTCCATCATTTGGGATTACATTGGAGCAAGTATCTATTTGAAAGCTGTCTGGAGTCTGACCTGCTCATTAACTCCTATTTTTAGTTTTAAAGGAAGATGACATTTCCATGGGTGTGCCGTCTGCTACTCTAAAATATTCATGTTAAACAGCAAAAATGAAAATGCCTTACTACAGTAAGCCAAAATATGCTACTTACAGATTGCCTTCTGCCTTCACCATAGAAATGAACCTTATCTGTGTGAAACAGCTCATGAAAAAATCCCACACACCCAGGTGATTTTGTATATAGCTTTTACTTGAGATCTCATCAGAGAGAAGAAAAGCCTATTTTATATTCAGCTACGTCTTCATAAAATGCTTTCGCATCAGTAAAGCAGAATACATTTGGAGATCATCACATTTCACTTCTTAACGGACCTGATCTGACATACCAGAGAGAAGGCTTGGGACCATTCCGGAATGAATTATTTAGGGAAATTTTATCAACCATAATCCTTGAATCCTTCAGTAGATTACCAGAAAAAAAAAAAAAAACAAAACAAAAACAAAAACAAGGAAAAAAAATCCAGGATTTTTCTTTACATTAATTGAAGACATTTGAAGTGCGAATTTTTGTTTGTTTTGTTTTAAATTTTATTTCCTTATGTACCCCATAAAATTTGGTATTTTTAAAATTCTCTTATAGTCCATTCCGATTTTAATACTGCTAATTCAATTTCTTTCCATTAAGACCTTAGTCCTGTTTGAGTGAACACACTACATGACATGTTAATTTTCAACATATTCCTTGCTAAATTCTGGAAAGTATTTAATTAATTAACTAAGATTAGTCATGAAGTGAGTTGAAACCTGCAAAAAAATCCATATTGGATACCAGTGTAGCAAATTTTAATTTTTTTTCCTGCCAAATGAATTATATAAGTGAAACAATCGTCAACTGAATTATTTAAATTTGTGTAATGATATATTCTTCACATATAGAAAGTCTTACACATCCACTGCAATTTATCATGATACCCCTTTAACACTAGGGAGAGCTGAATATTTAGAGTACAATGTGTCACTATATGATTGCCAACATAATATGTGCTGAGTGCAAAACCCAAGAACTGCAAATTCTGATCCACTTATTTTCTATTTGTCCTCATCTCCTGAACAGCCATTTGGCTCCTAAATCTTCCCTGTGACTTTCAAAAGTAGTCTTACAGCTAGACAAATTTATGGATGTTTTATGCCAAATGAGTTCCTAACATGCATGGCTACTGGAAATGCAGACTGAGAAAATGATCAGTTCTGTATAGTGTCACAGCCTAATATTCATGGGGAACCGAACATGTTCAAATCCCCAAATTCTAAAATGAAAACATTTGCTCTGCAAATAGTAGCATTTTGGAGGCTGTGGAAAGGACATTCTGGTTTGTAACTTGAATACGTTTTTGGATGGTTCATATTAACTGCCTTACTGAAAAGACGAAAGGGTATCACTGGTGTATACAAAACCTGTGTGAAACGAAAAAAACAATTCATATTAAGGGAGCTATAAGCAATCAAATGTGCAATGGAACATGCTGTGAAAATGATAAGATTTGCCTACTTTTCTGAGAATTTGGGAATTAAATAGCAATGATTACATTGTAACACTTCAGTGGCAAAATTGGATGTATTATCTTTTTACTGGAAAGGAGACTTCAAAATCTGTCATTACTTGCATAATATTAATTAATCTGAAAGGCAGCCCTTTCAACAGCTGGATCTAAAACAGTAGCTGAAGCTGATGTCTTCTGGTGGAGAGTACAAAACCCAACTTAGAAAAATTGCATCAGCTGCTTTCTGAGATGGTAATACTTTTCTCCAGTGTGATTTTTATGTATGTATGTAAGCTACATACATGCTTACATATACATTCACACCAAGTGTATATTTATGCATGCTACTGTCTCAGGTGTAAGAATTTAAAAGGATAAAAGTTGAGCTATAAAATGCCTTCATTATGGCATAAAATTAATATATTACAAGAAGTGCAATGATATGTAACAGATACAGTTTAAATGCAACATTTCTTGTCCTTTCAGGTATTTTATTCTTTCTGAGCAAGATTAAGTATTGTGAACTGTGGCACAATATTCTCAATAATGATAAAAGTAAAAAATATGAAGACTGACTGATGTGATGGATGATGTCTGACTGAAAAAGTCAGAGGTTCTGTGAAAAATTATGCAACCGAAACTGATGGCAGGGTTACAAAAGACACTGGCTGAGTGATGAGCACCAAGTAGAGGGACTTGTGTTTCCAAGTTTTAGCTATTTTTGAACAACATGAATGATGAACGTACATAGGAGCTAAAGAGGTAGGGAACTAAAGTTGCAGGAGTAATTCCAACTTTTACACATCATAATTTTGTTTATTTCTTGGCTTTGTGCCTCTAGGACTTTCCAGTTAGTGCTGGATTTTTGTTCTTTCTTGTTTTCGCCTTTTAAGCCCAAGGTGAGAACATAGGCAGTTTGAGAAATGGTTAAGACAAAAAGAGCTTTTGTTGTGCCGGCCAAATGTGTGACAAGATGTTGTTCCTGCACTCTAGATTCTGTCCTAGCTCAAAACTGGATTTTCCATTTTTGATTTTCCAAAATTATTTTCCATTCTGGACTTCATTGCAAGATGTAGAAATCATAGATTTCTAGAGCAGTTTAGTTTGGGAAGGACTTCTGCTGGTCATCTGGTCTAGTTACCTTGCAAAGAAAAGGTCCAGCTTCAAAGTTAAAGCAGATTGCTTGGGGTCTTGCATTGTCCAGTTTCGAATATCTCTAGGAGTGGAGACTTGACAACCTCTATGGATAACCCTTTTGACTGGGGTCTTTGTGAAATTAATTCTTTTAATATCCAGTCATAATTTCAGTTGTTCCAAAGTGTGTCTATTGGCTCTTATCATGTTTCTATGTCTTTTTGAGGTGAGTCTGGCAGTCTCCTCTACACCTTCCTATTAAGGGTTTGCAGGGAAAAATATGGTTTGACCCTAGTCTTCTTCAGGTTGAATGGTCCCAGCTCTCCCAGCCTCCTCTTACCTTAGACACACTCCAAGACCTTAATGACCATCACAGCCTCTCATTGGACTTATTCCAATATGTCCATGTCTTTCTTGCACTGAGGAAAGATAACTTCCCTTCACTTGATGCTCTGCTTAATGCAGCCCAGAAAACTGCTGGCCTTCTCTGCTGCAAAGGTGCTTTGCTGGCTTTCAACTTTGCATACATCAGGAACTCGTGGTCCTTTGATTCACAGGAGCATGAAGCCTTGCCAAATAATTTTTAACAGCGTTCAAAGAAAGGAGATAATTTTATACATGTCAGATGCAACAATAAAAGTAATTCTTGAGAGCTACCAAGAGCATTCCATTGTGCAAAGAAGAAACTCTAAGAAAGAAACATGTCAGTCTGCTAAATTTTTATTTCTACCTTGCTGAGGAACAAACAATGCACTCATCTTGTTTTCATTTAGTTATACAGAATTTATTTCAAATATGTAATTGTGAATTTGCAGGTTAACGTTTTCATTCCCTTTTGGGCAATACAATATCAAACATTATAAAATTAATTAAGAGATATTTGTAATGTAGGAACATCTCAGATTTTCATAGCAGGGGGAAATTTTAGCATTACAGAATTTCTCAGATATTGAGCTATATGCTGTATTTAATGTTTGACTTTCTGGGTAGCAACAGAGAAGCAGGGAAGAAGAGTGTGCTTGCAAGGCAATTAAAGGAATTGGTTTGCACTGATTTAGGTTACTAATAAAAGACCAATGTTCCTCCCCCTGAACAATTATCAAAATCAGAAGCACAGAGGAAAGAGTGTACATGTAATGGCTTCATGTAGAAGAAATAGATGTGGATAGCTTTTATATATTAATAACATATACTTCTAAAATTTCATGACACAAATACATTGCAAAGCTATGGCCCTATAATATTCTACAGGGGAATAGTTTTATACTTCCTCATAAAGCTTCCAAGTCCCTTATTGTTATTTTCAAATTAAGCTATCTCTGTCAGTAATATGCTAAGACACTAAAGAAGACAAATCCAATAAATGTTTCATAAAACTATGCAAATTAATAACTAGACTTAATCCTCCAGGGTCTATGAAATTTTGTATAATAGCTGCAGTCACAATTAACTGTACAGCAAGAGGCTAGCTCTGCAAAAGAGCAGGTGAAACTTTTATCTAAAGTATTAGAAAGATAACACTTAGACTGGTTATAGATGGAAAGATGACATCATAAAGTATGAAAAAATAATAAATTAAGGGTATATCATCTTTGCATTGCTAATAATGTTTTCAGAAGAGAAGTTAATAGTGTGGAGGTCTTGACTTTCTATCTCCTGTACTTGTAAAAAATTCCTGACTTTACTGAAAAAAGTCAGTGAAGCACCTACCAGAAGCCAGAAAATATTTGAAAGGAAAAAAGAAATCAATGCTAGGCTTTCTTAAAAAGAAGTATTCCCACATTTCTTGTTGAGATCTGATTCAACATTCTCCAATGACAACAACACATTTTTGGAACATGCATCAATGAAAACAGTTTCACCCATTTAATAATAAAGGAACAGGAAAATATGTGGAGAAGTGGTTAGGAACACCACGTTCTTTGGTCCATGCGTTAGGACTCACTTGCCAATGCAGTCTTCTTGGTTCTGCTTGCTGTAATTACAAAAGTAAAACTGTGATCTCAGTTCCACAGGTATGCCTGTCATGAGGTCTTCTGAAATATAAATATGTTGGGCTTATATGTCTTTGGAGATCTACTCTTTATCCAGGACTCTGTGTCCTCTGTTGCAAAAGCACAAAGTACTGTAGATCTTTCTTGCACTCTGGGTCCTTCCCTTTCTTGCAGATACAAATTAAAACACTCTCCCAGTGCATATAAAACATAGATCTCTTCAGAGAATTAGTTTAGACATTAAAAAAGCAACCAGAGCACACCCTCAGAAAGACATGCAGTGCAGACTACGTGGAAAACTTTACTTAGACACCAGAAATTAAGTTTTCTGTAGAACAGAACTCACACTGACTTCAAAGATATTTTTTAAATGAGAATTGAAAAACTGCACCAGAATAAATCTGAATTTATACCCTGATAAACATTTCTTGTAGGTGTTGCTTTCTGTTGAAAAGGTATTGCAATGCACAATAATAGCAATTGACTTCTTTAGCTAAGCTGACAGCATTATGTGTTAGTCTCTTTGCAACATTGTCACTTGGCTATCATGGTTCCCATGCCAAACTTGTATTGACAGAACAACTCAACTACAGTATACTTAGCTAAACAATTGAAACTGAGATAATATTTCTGAAAAATAATAGAGAACTCCAGCAAATATAGTAAGTGTGGGGATTCCTCAGGTAGTTTTCCCTGTGGATAAACCATATCGTCAGATGACTTGGCTCCTGAGTTTCTTCAGGCTCTGATCTCTCAGACCCACTTCTGAGAGGCCCAGAGAGGCAAGTCTGCCTCTGTCTATGCATAACACCATCACTGTTCTAGCATGTTCTGTCTTTTTAAAGTCTGCACATGCTCTCACAGCATGACCAGCATTCCATCATGACTCTGAGCAAGAAAGTAAATATGTGTGCACATAATTAGTGTCTCAAGGACATAGTAAGTATTGCAGAGAGGGTGTGAAGTGTAACTGTTGCCCACATCTTGTCCTTTAAAGAGGAGTGGGCATGAATTCTCTTGTCTCCAACCAGTAGGACAGACAAATATTAAGCTGTGAAATTACTGTCTTTCATTAAGTTGATTGAGCAACATTATTTATCAGCACCTACATGGTACTCATCACACAAATTCCTTGGAATAAATTTTCAAAGTCCTTTAGACCTCAATAGAGCCAGATTTTTATTTTAGTGGTAATTACACTGAAGACTTGAAAAGTGTTTCTCTGTTTGCATGTTGCGAAATAACATTCATAAACAGTCATTAAGACCCTGAATTCTGATGTATGCTATCATGACATCTGATGTTATAATCATGCTGACAAAGAGGTTTTTCTGAGTGTGAAAAAGTATTTCCTGCACGTCACTCATTGCCTCTTGTGAAGTGTTTAAAAACCTGGTTCATCACAGAAAATGTTTCTGTACTATTGATGATTGGTGGAAAATTTTTAAACATCTAAGCATATAAATCATAAAATTAAAACATATCTTCATTGACTATCATAGAATCATAGAACAGTTAGGGTTGGAAAGGACCTTAAGATCATCTAGTTCCAACCTCCCTGCCATAGTCAGGGAAACCTCCCACTAAACCATGTCACCCATGACTCAGTTCAACCTGGCTTTGAACACTGCCAGAGATGGAGCATTCACAGCTTCCTTGGCAACATGTTCCAGTGCCTCACCACCTTCACAGCAGAGAACTTCTTCCTTATACCTAACCTAATACCCATGCAACATTGGTGGTTAAGCACACAGACTAATGGCTGAATCTTTAGCAAAGCCTTATGAAAAAAAATTCAAAACCTAAAATGTCTGACCTGCTCTATATATGTGATTGTAATATTGCATAAGAAAAAAGTAGCCCTGAAAGAAGATCCACCTCTACACAACTTCACTGGGAATTGTTTTGTCTTTTGTTAAACAAAACCAATCAAACAAAAAGCATAGACTCATTTCTGAACCCAGAATTCATGTTCTAACCATTCAAAGGTGGTGGGGTCCTAGACTGCAGGGTTTTGACCCTCAAACTAATAGCAACTACAAAGCACTACAGTGTTGTAGGATGGTTATAACTTACATTTATGTACCTTAATTGAGTCCTACAGGTCACAAAAGTCTTCCCCATTGAATAATTCAGTTCATTGTCTTTACTGTCTATGAATTTCTCAGATGGGCAATTCATGTAGCTGATCACAAGTGACATTAATATGCTAGCTGTCATGTAATGCATTTAAACTTGCCTTTTACTGTACAATGCAAATGCATTTTCTCTGAGAATTCTGAGTGCAGCTTAATAGCCAAGCAGGAAATGGGGTAATTGGTTAAAGACATTCACAATGCATTATTAGTATTTTTATTACTACTATAATTTAATAGTGTCCTTGATTTATGAGACAAAGGAAAAATGAAAAGGCATCATGTATCTTTCCAGTTGCCCTAAACTGCTTTGCATCCAGAAATTAAAGTGCTGACTAAGATGCTATAATGAACCTTAAGAATAGTCATGATTATTTTCCTGATTTAGCACTTGTATTAGTCTCAGCGTTTCTATGGTCATACCACTGCTGCTGCAAATGAAAGCAGTCACTTAACAGCTGGAGTATAGTTTTACCAGCACTTTGAGCTGTATTAGGAGTTGATTTGTAAATTTTTGCAGTTATTAAAGCTATATTTGGGTAAGAAAAAAAAATCTTACAGAAATTAGAAAGAATTGTAACTGAAGAAACTTAACTTTAAAAGTAGAAAGCTTCTATGGCAAATTGCCTTGTTGAAATTCTTAAGTTTGTATTCACCTTTGCTACTATTTTTATAACATCTTTGCTGAGTTTCTTCTACTGTGGACATGTATGTGTCATGTTGTATTTTCTAAGAGATAGCTGTTAGTCGGATACAAATTTTTTTACCCAAATGCTATGCTTACTGAAAACAATGAGTTCTGCAGGAGCAAATAGAAAATGGAGGATCAGGAATGCTGAGAAAAACATCAGAGGAATGCAAGCAGTGACGGGGGTTGAACATTAACAAGGTGTAAATCAGTAATTCATTTTCTTCATGCATGTTTGTATTGTGTTTTCTTCTGGCATTTTATAACTGCTTTAGACACATCTACAGACTTTGAATGGTTGTGCAGGGCAAGATATTTACATCTCCTTCCCAGTCCTTTGTTGGACTTAAAAGACTGAATTTCATTGGCAATCTACATGGAGGAAAGTTGAAATTATATTGAAACTCACTAATCAGATAATCAAATAGACACAAGAAATCTAACATCACTAGAAAAATATTAAAATTGGTTAGTATGTGGGTGGAACTTTCTGTGTGAGTCAACGACGGTCTGAATCAGTTCTGTACCCATGTTCTCGCACAGTTACAGGATGCACAGCTGTGAAAGACAACATTGTCATTAGACACTTAGATTCAGGTTGGACAAATGTAGCCTAATAAATCTCAGTGTGGTGACTGGAATTCAAAATGAACTCTCAGTGGCAGGGAGAAAGATGAAAAATAGTTCTGGTCATATAACTGACTTCTTATAGCAGGCTGCAAGCTGCACATGACTTGAAAGGGCTGGCAAGAAAGAGTCACTGTTGCTGAAAATCCAAAAGGGATCCAAAACTAAAAAGGAATGAAATGGGGAACTGGAAGAACTTTTAGAACAAATAAAAATCCCCCAAGTGTTTTCTATTGCTGTTTCCTTCTTGTTGCCTTTTCTATTAGTGGCTTACTAAGTGGCTTAGAAGTGTGTCCTGGGTTCAGCAGTAGCAGCCATTTTTCTCCTTCTTAGTAGCTGGTGCAGTGCTGTGTTTTGAACTTTCAGCCTGGGAACAGTACTGATAACACCGATGTTTTTATCTGCTGCTCAGTAATGTTTACTCTGACCAAGGACTTTCTGAGTCTCATGCTCTACCAGGGAGGAGGGGAAGCTGGGAGGAAGCAGAGACAGGACACCTGAACCAAACTGACCAAAGAGGTATTCCATACCACAGCACGTCATGCCCACGATATAAACTGGGGGCAGTCTCCCGGAAGGTTTAAGTCACTGCTGGGTCAGGCTGGATGTCGGTTGGCAGGTGGGGTACAGTTGTATTCTCTTCCCTTGTTGTGTCTCTTATCATTATTATTATTGGTGGTAGCAGCAGTGGTTGTGTTACACCTTAGTTACTGGACTGTTCTTATCTCAACCCATGGGAGTTTCATTCTTTTGATTCTCCCCCACACCCCTCTGGGAGCTGGGGGGAGGAAGGGGGGAGTGAGCGAGCGGCTGTGTAGTTCTAAGTTACAGCTGGGCTTAAACCACGAGAAAGTGGTTTATTTCACTTTCGAAGAGAAGTCACAGATCAAACCTGAGTCTATTTCACACCAAGAAATAGCTTTCTTTTTCTTTTTCTGAATGCATTCAGCAAAGCCAATGGTTAACTGTGAAGATTTTCAAATTCTAGTTTACTAATGTCAATCTGTCTACCTAAAATACCTTCTACACTGTTAATTGGATATATCATTATTCTTCTCTTCCTGCCAAAAACTGTTACATATTTTTGCTTTGTGTTTTTTAGGAATAATCAAATTTCAGACCACTACTATGTTTCAGAATTTGAACTAGCTTATGTATTATGTCTGTAAACTACTTGATAAAAAAAGGCTTTATATAAGTGCATGTTATTGTTCTCAGTAAGAACTATGTGGCATGTGAATAAGTACAGTTGAATTATAGGTGACCTCACTACATTTTCCCTATCTTACTTCCTAATTCCAGCTTTGTTTCTCTTGTCTATAAAAAGAATTCTATCAGGCTGCCTACAGTTGTTAATTGTTATCTTTTGTATTTCATATTAAAATGCCTTCACTTAGCTATGTGGTACTAAATATATGTTTTCTGGGGTGGGGGGTTGAGATTTCTGACCTAGATATTGAACTTCTAATTTTGCTTTCAAGTCTATATCACCCTCTTAGCTCCACTTAATTGAAAACAGAGCTTGCCTGTAAAACATCATGATTTAGAGCTGATCATATAAATAGCCAACCTTCTGTGCCTTCATGAAAAGTACTGTTTGTACATTCACATTTTCAAGCTTGATGAAGTGTGCCTCTTTCTCTTGCTACATTTCCAGGCATCTCCAAAGCACGCATTTAAATAACTGAGTGAAAAGATTGTAAAACATATTTTGAAATGTAAAAAATAAAGTGCACTTGCCTGCCTTGTGAACTTTGAATTGAAGAATATCTCTAAGTACATTGCATTCACTGCTTGCTTTTATTATCCCAAACCTGTAGTGACTATTGCTTTCCCTTCTGCTCTGTTCTTACTTGGTTTTGTCATTCCTCTCAAGGGTATCATGCCCTGGGTAACAATAAAATAAAAGGTTCATTCCTCATGCAACATTCTGCACACTGAGTGAATTGCTGTAGACTCCAGAGCCTGAGAAAGGTAAACCAATGTGAATGATGATAGGTGAAAAGGTCATAGTTTCATTCTTATATAAAATAATTTTTGGTGCCTATTTCATTTTTTCACTTTTCTTTTTTTTTTTTTTCTTTCTTTCCTGGAGGCTTTTGTTTTAAGTCTCCCTTTAGCTCTCTTTAAATGATTTATGATCTGTTTCACACTTTGTTACCTTTCTCTGCATTGTAAATGTCAGCGTGCCACATCTGAGAGATGGGAAGTTAACATGCCATAGGGTTTTATTGACAAGTCTGTGTCAGTGCAAAAAGAAAATGTTTTTAGCTGGTAAAGCACCGCATTTGTTATCCAAAATCTCCTGACAGTAGTAATGATAACACATGAATGATATGAAATACTGTTGAGACCTTTTCAGTGTGCTGGAGCAAATGATGAGTGAGAGAGGGAGAAGGTTCCAAGATTTCAGAAAGTATATTCTGTAAGAAATACATTACACATCACATACTCAACATATGTGAGTACATGTGTGTACCTGGCAAACACACAGTCAAATTTGCATATAAATGAGATAATAGATGTCAGAAGAGAGTATTCTGTGGTTCTCCCAGCTGAGAGGCAGCATTCCCAGATGTCTATTGAAGCCAATTAGGATCTCAGACCTGCACTCTGCCTCTCTATCAGCCACTAGCCTCCAGCTGACCTTGAAAAATTCACCTCAGCTCTCCTACTACCAGTCTCTTGATATGCAAAATGTAATTATTGATCTGCATCTCCTTTGCAAAATGCATTTGAGATGCACTAATAAGCCATGAAATAGGTAGAAAAAACTGTGAAACATCATACACCTGTATTTATAGCCCCAAAAGATGCATTATGGAAATGAGAGCTGGCAAAACTTTCTAGATCATCTTTCATGGGCACATTCCCTGAACTAGGAAACTTAATAATTCTGTGTACTTGCAAGTCAATGAAAAGGCTTCTCCCAAATTCCCAGAAGGAGCTAAAGGAAGTTTTAATAAAATTTTCATGCAATAGAGACAGAAAAAAAGTATACATGAAATAAGGGTTGCCAGGAAAAGTTTTCAATCCCATACTCTAAGCATGCATAAACTGTATGTAGAGTCTTAGAATAAATGTAAAGTACAGTAATCTTTTTAATTGTTCTGTGGTGGCTCACAGAGTTAACAGGGCGTGCATTCAGAATTCTATAGACCCTGGAGTTTCTCCAAAGAGAAACATTAAGTACATGTTTTCAGTTTCATACAGTTAATATTCCCCATTTACTCTGCTCTACTAGCTGCTGTATTCAGCAGAACCTAGATTTTCTTTCCTAGCTATATGCGATTTCTCTGTTTACTTAAACTTCAGTTTATCGAATTTCTATTGTAGCCCATGATCTTCCATGGTAATAATAATTACCATCTCTTTTGCATAACAAAACTGATTAATTTCTAAAAAAACAATTGTTAGCACAATTTTTCAGTTATAACACTACCTATTTGGGTCCTGCACACATACCATCCCTTTTTTTTTCTTTTTTTTAAGGGAAAATATCGCAGATAGGACTGGTACAAAAACTGCCTTCCAAATATTTTGCAGTAGAAAATGGGGCTTTAGGTCAGCTTTTCTCTAGAAAGGAAGCTAGTTTAGGTCAGTTAACCTGCATTATGGGTGACAAAAAAATGACTACAAATTGACCACATCTTGTTGTATGAGCACAGAAGTCAAAATGTGTTCCAAGGTAGTCTGAATTATTTATTTGTACCAATAGATGCAGCTACAGGCAGTTTAAGTTATCTGTAAGATAGAGGCTTTCTGTTTTAAGACCAAGGGTATCAGCCTTACCCTTAAAACAAGTTTATTCAAGTTGGTTATAGAGGTTTGAAGGTGGGGCTCTTGATTATTTCCTAATATAAACTTCTGATGGATTAAGGGTAAGTAATTAATGACCTACATAATGAAGAAAATATAATAAATTGCCATTTCCTATCAGTAGGTCAAAGGGGTGATAAAAATGGTTATGAGAGTCCTAGAATACATAGTACAATGAAAATATAAATATCTAGAGAAAAACACTTCACATTGCAATTTCTGAGAAAGAGATCTTCAGCATTTTCACTTCTATCTCTTGTATTTCATTAAAAAAAAAAAAAAACAAACTGATGTAACATACTGTAAGACAAGCTTTTTCTTCTATGGCTAGGTAACTACCAACATTTCATGCAATTCGAATATCTTTCTACCATACTATAAAGAATCCAGCAACTCTCAACAGACTTGCAGTGTAAGCTCTTCTACAGTTAGGTACACAAGTATAAAGGCTGGGGGTAAAATAAGCCCTTGATACTAAACCAGCTTTTGGGCTCCTTAGCTGACACTTAGCCTTAGCTCACCTTTCAGACTCCTTGTAGTGAGCATACAGACTTGGCGGTAGAAACCCCTCTTCAGCAGAAAGTTGCTATTACTCAGTACACCTATTAGCCTGAGCAGGAGAAATGTGCTTGAACCTATTTATTTAAGAATGACTTTATACAAGGAAGGACTCCTCTCTCACCTGAGTTTAAGCTACTTTCTTTATGTGAGATCTTGATCACACATAGGTCTAGGGGGCTGTTTAGATGGTTGAACACCAAATGTTTACTTTGTGGTAAACTGAAAAGATCTCTGAAGATTCTGTTGTTTGCATTCACTAGATGCCTGCACTTGATTTTTAGCTTACATTTAGGACTTGGTGTTTAATTTCTATGAGCTAAACCTCATCTCAAAGATTGGGGCAGTCACTTGCAACCTATTTTGAATGCTACAGATATCTACTTAATGAAGTACCTAATGACATGAGATATCTTATTGTGATGGCACTTAGGACCTGCAGGAAACCTGTGCATTTGCAATGCCTCTGGATGGCAGACAGGGCCATCTGAAATGTCACCAATCAACAGCAGGTGTGCTGTTGAATCAAGCTTTCAAGATATATTGCATTAGTCATAAGCAATATAAATGAATAATAGACTGAGAGCAGTTTGAGCTTAAGTAACATTTTGGTGGCTTTGAAAAGTGAACAGAAAAAAAAAATTCAAAATAGCCTAGATGTTGAAATTGTTTAATGTAATATTTTTCATCACAATTGCTTTATTTTTTGGGATAGAGTAAATAATATATATGCTTGCTATTTATTATTTTTACAAAATAGAGCAGTAAAATGTCTTTCATAGAGCATGTGCCCTTAAGTTGACAATGTCGTTTGCACTTTAGTGAGAATATGACACTTTTTGATATTTGTAGAAATAGCAATTACCCATGGTCAAACCAAAAAACACAACAAATGGAAAGCAGTGACATACTTCAAATATGTTCCAAACATGATGAAATTGGTTCAGGAAATGCAGTTAGTGAAGTGAAAGTCTGTTAAAGAAATAGACCTGGTCAAAATATCCATCACCTGTGAACTGAACCGAATAATAAGCCCTGTGCTAGACCCATGCTGAACAAGTACAGTAACTATGAATTCCTTTTCACTAACTTCAGCTTCACTTGCCTTTCATGTCTCTCTACAATTCTTTGCCTACTGATGTCAAAGGCAAATTTTATAGCAAGCAAACTATAAGCTCAGCTATTGTGGAAATTATTACCATTTACTCTTATTCTCTGTTATTGTCAGCATAGAAAAAAAAAAAAAAAAAGAAGAAAAAGGAAGAAATATGACTGTGTTTAAATTTGTGGCTTTTTTTCTGGCAATTCCTTTCAGGAGGTTTGGGGGCAGGGGTATAAATTGGTGATAAACAAACCATTGAAAATTCTAAGATTGCCTTATGTATTAATAGGTCAACCAAAATAGTGAGGAGGCATTAGAAGTTATAACAGGAAAATATGTTTAAAATGTTTGCAAGGACTAAAGCCTTTATAATATGGAAATCACCTTTGTTACTCAGAATTTATAAATTCAGTAACTACAATTAGCTCCCTAGCCTGAAACTACTTCTTTATATCTGACTAATGACTGTAAATTAATTGACCTTCTAGTCAATGGCATTAGAATAAGCACTGGAATGTTTACAGAGAGAAACAACTGAAAAGGTGAAATAGCTTCATGAAAATACATAGCCAACATACAAAATATGCCTTCCAGCACCATTTGAACATTTAGATGTTTCCAAACCCAGCAAATATGAAAAACATGTAAAAAAATGTTCAAGAATATTTTATGGTATTTTTTAAGTATTAATTCATCCAAATAATTTTTATGTCTATGCCATTGCAGAGGAGGGACACTACACTATTTTTTGGAATAACTCCAAAAGCTGTTACTGTTTCTGTATTCCCTCTTGATTATTTTATAAAGTAAAAATAACATCTTTTAGTTTGAAGACTGCAGTGTTAACATACTTACCAAGTTCCACTGATGTTCACAATGAAGAAATAGGAAGTACAATGTCATTGTTCACTGTCTCATAATTCTTCATGCTCATTTAGCTGCTGCTTTTAGCAAGTTTTTCTTTTGAATTTCGTGTGCATGAAAGGCAGTCAGTCACAGTGATCTCAGCCTACCTTTGATTTATGAACCAGCACTGTTTTTCATGGCACAACTTTGCCAGTTCAAAAGTGCAAGCACTGAAGAGTCAGACTTTGGAGATGAACAGTGGAAAAACCTATTTCCCACAGAGCAAGCAATTTTACTAACAAGGCTAAATGGATCGTGTACAGAAAATCAGTAAAGGTATATATCTTTGTAGTCAGTTCCCCTTTTGCATCACTTCATACAGGATCATGGACACGAAACAAAAATATTTGGTACTACAGCTGCAACTTTTAAGCGTTGGCAATGTCATGCTTTCTTCACCAAGTCTTTGTTTTTCTGTGTTGTACTTCAAAATACTGTTGTTAGTCTGACAACAAAAAGGTTATCTGCTCTCAGTCAGGAAGAAAGGAGGTATAATTCATCGGCAGCATGGTGTCACTCAGACAAAGTGATTACACCTTATGAATGTATGCACCAACAAAAGTAACTACAATTACTCATGACTGTGTTCCATAACACCCTACAGCTGTATGTTATTTCTCATACCCTTGGCCACTGGAAGTTTCTGGAGGAACTACACACTTATGAGATGTCAATAACTGTCTTGATCTAACCTCTTGGTTTAACTCCCACCAGTTTATATACTGAGCATGACATTCTATGTTATGGAATAGCCATTTGGCCAGTTCAGGTCAGCCGTTCTGGCTGTGCTCTCTCCTGGCTTCTTGTGCAGCTCCTGATTGGCAGAGCACGTGAAATAGGAAAGTCCTTGACTGAGGGCAAGCATTACTCAGCAACAACTAAAACATCAGTGTGTTATCAAATTTATTCTCATTCCAAATCCAAAACACGGCACTGCAGCAGCTACTAGGAAGAAAACTAACTATCCCAGCCAAAACCAGGACATTCTTATAAAAAAGTTTTGAAATATTTAAACACTCTGATTTTCATCTGCCTGTTTTTCCCAGTGATTTGGTCTCCCTCGTGCAAATGAGGAGCTGGGCAAAATATGCCAATACTATCTGGGCTTCAGCGCCCACTAGAACAAGTTTGTAGCCTGTTTTTTTTTTTTTTATTAAGAGGTCATCCCAAACTTCCATGTATTTTCAGAACATTTCTTATGAATGTTTTCTTGTTGGTACAATTTTATTGTGAGTCTTTTCATACAGATGTAGATTTGTCTATGTAATCTGTATCTGAGTTCTGCTTTGCTTATTATATGGGCCAGCTACTATAGCATTCATCTCTGGCATGCCCATGTCGTATTTCAGAGAACATCCAAAACTGCACTTAGCACCACACAGCTGGGAGACAGCCTTAGAAAGGATATATTTAGTCCCATCGTATCACAGCAAAATACAGCAGATGCCTGAACACTGAATAGATTTCTTTTACTTTTGACTACCATTTTGAAAGGTGTCTCCAAGGGGAAAGAAGTCCCTTTCCATTAATATATAAATCTTAGGTGTCAATCTTAATCATTGCTTTCTTGTTTGGTGTCCTGGGTTCGGCAGTAGCAGTCGTTTTTCTCCTTCTTGGTAGCTGGTGTGGAGCTGTGGTTTTTTTTTTTTTT
>JANRGW010042139.1:0-10248 GCA_024733675.1 Psilopsiagon aymara
TGGGTTGCTCAGGGAAGTTGTGAATGCTCCATCCCTGGCGGTGTTCAAGGCCAGGTTGGACATAGCCTTGGGTGATAGGGTTTAGTGTGAGGTGTCCCTACCCATGGCAGGGGGGTTGGAACTAGATGATCTTAAGGTCATTTCCAGCCCTAACTATTCCATGATTCTAAGCCCTCTCTGGCCAGGAAAGCCCAGAAAAGATTACTGGGAGCAGCTCAGATAGCTTACTGGAGCCCCAGGGAATCCAAGAACTTTGTGCTGTGGAAAGGCAGAAATGAGAAAAGAGATTAAATCCGGAACTTTTAGGGGGCAGGATCCCACTGGGTCTTGCTTGCTTCCTCATTACAGTGGTGACAGGGAAAGACGTCATGTGTCCCCCTGCAGCCACACCCCTTGTACCTCCACCAGTCATGTTAGGAATGCTGACATTACTGAAAAGTTCAGCTTCAGTTTTGTATCACGTATCTTAAAACCTAATGTAAAAATCATGACTTACACACGCTCCAAGTATTATTGAAAATGGCTTCTGTTTCGATGCCAAAGTCCAATATACAGACAAGAAAAAAATGAAGAGGTAAATAAGATCCTTCATATCTCTTCACGCTGGCGATTGCCAAGAGAAGTATCTACTTACATGACCAAGTACATCGACTTAACATGTGAAACACTACTTCTTCATCCCGTACTAGCAGGATCTGGTGAAATAGAAAGGAAAAGCAGAATGTTTCAGGAAGCATGGTGAACCTCTTAGAGACGTTAAACTGTAGAATGCGAATCAAAGCTGCAGTCTTTGTCTTAGGTATAATGGGTATGTCAAGAAAGACTAGGAGCGGACACAGCAGGACATTCCATGAAGGAATGTGTGCTGGGGACGCATATGCAGAACTACCGGGTAGAACAGGTACCCCCCCGTCAGTAAACTTCATGGTGCTTTTTGCACGGCAAAACCATCCGCAGAGACACGTGAAACCGCGCTAAATTCGCCTGCCAAAGCGCAACTCGGAGCCTCACGAACTCGGCGAGCACCCCTCGGCGCCCCGCCGCGCCGCCCGCAGCGGCGGTCGGGCACTCCGAGGTCCCGCCTGCAGGCGGTGCCGCGGGCAGATCCCGCCCCGGGAGCGACCCCGTTTCCGCCCCCGGACGGTCCTCGGTCGGTTGCGCTGCGCGGCTCCTCAGGGTGAGTGCGGGCCGCTGGCCCCCGGCTCGCCCCTCCAGCAGCGGGGAACGCCGCGGGGAGGGAGCTCAGGCGGAGTGAGTGCTCCGAATGCATGCTTATTATGTGACTGTCCTGATAGATGGCAAAAAAAAATACAGCGGGCGCCGTGACCCTCCTTCCTGCCTTCCCCTTCCTCCCGGGAACAGTCTTCGGGGAGAAGCGCCTGCAGGGTGAGCGGGGTGCGGCGGGGCCTTGTCTGCACCCCGGCATGGTCAGCTTGCTTAGAGCCTGACCCTAGCCGCGGGGCTTGCAGACCGCCTGTGGAGCTGTGCCTGCGCGCTCGCCTGGCGCCAGAGGGGATCGAAAGGCTCTCCTGGGTTGAGAGAAAGCCTGCGCATTCGCCGGGTAGTCCAGGCAGAACCCAAGCGCTGGTCTGCACGGTGCGACTTGAAGTTTGCTGACTCATAGTAACTGTGGTGTTAGGGCAAACTTGATCTCCTTGATCTGGAGTAAAAGCATCCCCAGGAGCAATTCTGCTACAGCTCCCGGTCAGTGCTGTGTCATGCTCCGGAATCTCTTGGCCGTGTGGCCCTGGCCTGAAGCATCCCTGCATGGAAGATACAAATTCAGTCGTTTGCGCCGTGCCAGTGCTTGTCAGCAGAGTCCTTGCAGCTGCAGACAAAGACTGCTGAAATGCTCGAGGGACCAGAATCCAGAAACAGGCACTAGACATGAAGTCAGAGAGAGGGTGAAAGTCCTGTTGACTTTGGAGTGCTTAATGCAGCTCTAAATTACTAGAGCAAAGGTTTCAGGTGTAGTTTTATACAAACAGGGTAGGAGTAGCAACTTTATAATACGCCTGGCTTAATGCTTGCTATGGCCTTTGCTGCAAAGATGAAACTTCAGACTGTAATTTAGCACTGTAAAGATAAAGTGCCTGGTTCTTGCTGGCTGGCAGGTGTTCTCCACCAGCCTTGTAATTTGAAAGGAGAAATGTGACCATCCATTTACTCTATTGAGTGGGAATGTGTTCTATTTCCAGTGTGTCATCTGACAGGTGCTAACCTCTATTACATGTGGGTTCAGATGACTTTTGTTACTTTAGGATTTCAATGTTCTTACTGATAATTGTATATCAGACTTCATGTGGACAAAGCTAGCTTCTGCCTTTATCTTGCTCTATTGATAATAATCCCTTTGCAAAGGAGAAATAAAACCTTCTGATTCCTAAGATCCCTTGGAGGGGAGGGGGGCCAGTGCTGCTGCAGTAGGAAGGCTGTTTGCACCAGTTCCATGAGGCGGCCCATTTTCCCCTGCACTGGCCGATTGTGCTGTTGGGATAATGCAGGAGACCCCAAAACCTCATTATATCACGGAGGCACTGGATGAGGATAGGCATCAGCTGGGTTTGGCTTGAAGAGGGAATCATCTCCATGCTGGAGAAAGATCTCTGCTGTTTTCTGCTGTGCTCATGACGCACCACTGTCTTGGGTCACACAGACAGACAAGATCTGAGGTTTGAGATTGTGCAAGAGGACCCATGGCAGATGGTTATGGGGAGGGACCCTTGTGCTCGCTTGCATCCAGGGAGGGAGGCAGGGTGCTTGGTATTGAGCAGCTCCCAGCAGCACAGGCTGGACCAGCAGATGGGCACCAGGTAGGAGAGAGAAGCATGCAACAAAGCCTTGCTGCAGAGCAGTGTGGCAGAGGCTGCTGGATGCACCTTGTGCTCCATGTTTCTAAGGCTTGCACAAGGAAGTGCAGAACCATTAAATGGAAACCATGTAGGCCCTGGCATCTCCTGGCTGGCAGACTTGCTTGTGCAAATGTTAGTAAATGCCAGCAGCTGCATGTTATTGCAGGCTGTTCACTGACTTGTGACCCTGAGAGGGTCCCTTGAAACCATGGGGCTGAGCATCACTCATCTGGCCAGTGCCTCTTTACCAAAAAGATTTGGTGGATATTGCTATTGTGGTGGGGTTTATTATTGTTTTATTGTTGACCTTAGCAGTACAAACTGAGTATTGATGCAGCCCAGCTCCTTTCAGCTAAGGGTATTTCTGAGCCAGTGCGTGTTTGTATGTATTATAATTCCCCATTTACTTCTTATTCCCAGAGCTTGCCTAGTTTCTCCTTGAATTCATGAAAACTGCCTGCATTGGCAGCATTCCTTAGCAGGGAGTTCCACAGGTCTGCTTTTCACTGCATGAAACAGCACCTCTTTTGTTTGGTTTTTTTTTTCAAATCTATTTCCTGACTTCATTTGGTAGCCCATAGCCCTGGTGTTGAAGTGGTTGTGAACAATCAGCTCCCATCCACCTCTCCAGAGTGTCCAGGCAGGCACAGGACAGTCAGTGTCAGTGACTTGATAGGACTTACCAGCCACAGCCGGAGCTGATGGAACCTACTATTGGCTGTAGTTATGCTTTGAGCCAGAGCAGAACTAGGGTTCTCCATACACCACCTCCCACCAACACGTATGTCATTTTAAGGCTTGACAGGAATTGCTCAGAGAGCCCTTGGTTTGTCTGCATAATAGCCAGCAGGCACCAAGAGAAAATTCCTCAACACACTGTTACTCTTTTCCTTCAGCCAGTCTCTGTGCTGGGAGGTCTTGGGTCCATATTCAGCAAGTCATCCACACATACCTGCATGTATTGAGCTGATGCTTCTCCAGTCACACCCGGAAATAGTAACAAGCTCTCTTTCTCTGGCAGCACCAGCATGGCTGTTCTCTCCAAAGAGTATGGCTACGTCATCCTGACAGGGGCTGCCAGCTTCTTCTTGGTCATGCACCTTGCAGTGAAAGTGGGCAAGGCTCGCAAAAAGTACAACGTAGAGGTGAGTGCTCAGGCTAAGGGAACAGGAAGGTTAGAGCCAGTTTGCAAGGGATGTTGCAGAGAAGCTAGGTGACACCTTGCTTATTTTTAGTGATTTGCCAACATTTCCTGCCCCACCACATGGATGTGGAAGGGGAGCTGCCATTCTAGCTTTCCAGACTGGAGCAGATGGCATGACAGAGCTTGGGGTTTGGGACATAAGGTGATTGGCACCAAGCTGCTACAGCTGAAAGCACAAGGCTTTGAGTTTGCAATCACTGATGAATGAGAAACTACATCTCTTTTTCCCCTGCAAAGAAGGCTGGTGCAAGCATTTGGGCAAAGGGATAATAGTGGAACAAAAGTGACAGGAAGGCTTCTCAAACTCGGGCACGTCAGCCCTATCGTAAGGAGTCTTTCAAAGTGACCTTCCCTCAGCATCCATTGAGGAGCCTTTGAGCTCGGCAGGGCTATGGGATAGGTGGGGGCAGTCAGTCCTGTCCATGAGTCAGGATGATGGCATGCAGAGGCTTCGGTGCCACATGGTCCAGCACAAATGCTCCTTTATGGGGAGTCACAAGCAGGGGTATGCACAAGGTCATCCCTGGGCATGTGCTGCAGGCCACACTGCCTGTTGGGGTGACCCTACTACTGCATGAAGTCAGGGTTACAGTAAACATGTCCTCCCAGGGCTGTTCCTGGGTGATGGGCTGTTGCCAGCTCCTCAGAGATGTGGGGGCACATCTTTGGTAAGGGTGCTTTGTTCTCCTCTCCGGAGATGGAATTTAAACAGGGAGGTAACACAGTGGCTGGCTATCTTCTGTTCAAAGCAGGGGACAGTTATGTTGCTCAGGGAGCTCAAGAAACAGCCTGGGGCAAGCAGCAATTTCAACAAAGCATTTGCAGGATGCAGGGCAGGATGCAGGCTCTAACTTGACAGTGCAAGTCAGTCCTGAAGGCAGTTAGGGAGCACTGGGCTTTCCGGGGAGAGGTGCTGCAGAGCATGCTCCATTGCTAGGGAACAGGCTCCTGAGCCCAGACTGCACTTGCTCATATTTTGCTGCTACTTATTTGTTTTGGCAGTATCCAATCATGTACAGCACAGACCCTGAACATGGGCATATGTTCAACTGCATCCAGCGTGCACACCAGAACACGTAAGTAACATGTATGCATGCAGGCCTTGGAAATAGACCAGATTGTGGAGCAAGCCCTACAGCTAGAGACTCGCTGCTGCCAAATGCTTAGGTTCATCCTCAGTGCTTGAGGAAGACACACTACTGTGTAACACTTACCAGTAAGTCCATGCTGGCTCTTTGCCATGCCTTACACCATGAGACAGGGCTGTGAAACAGCCTTCTCTTTCCAGTGTCTGGCTTTTTGCCTCTGTGGGTGACACTAAAAATCTTGTTTCTGGAGAGTTCATCTGGGGGCTGCTGATCTGTTGTGCTGTCCAGGTCTCCCTGGGGGTAGGCCTAAGTACACCCAGGTATGCTAGACCAGGCTGCAAGAGCACATCAGAGGAGTGGTGGAAGTAACAACTCCTACGTTAGCTGATGGTAAGTAGTACTTAGCAGGGGCTTAGGGCACAGAAAATCTGTGCATGCTCAGATTTCTTCTTTCCTCCATCTGTGGCTGGAGCATCAAGCATGGAGACTTGTAAAAGTCAGGCCCAACAGCAACCTTGGCATTTGATGCTCACAGCTTGTGCATTTCCGGAGTTTGCTCTTTGTAAGCAACTTGAGCACAAATATAACCACCTTGCTTTTATTTTCAGGTTGGAAGTTTACCCTGTCTTCCTGTTCTTTTTAGCCACTGATGGAGTCTTCCACCCAGTAAGTGACACTGCAGTGCAGGTCTGCATAACTGAACTTTGCTCTTGTTCCCTGAGTTGGGAAGGGTGTGAGGCAGTAGGCCAAGCTAACCCCTCTGGAGGCAGCTTCCCTAGCCCCACCATGCTTCACAGCTGTCCCCCTTTCAAAAATGTGGAGGTCTTGTGCAGAGAAATCACAAGTATTTAATAAACTTGTTCCTGCTACTTCAGGTATAAGACCTTTTTCCGACACCTGAGGCTGCCTTGTTGGACAGAAGCATTCACAGCCTCCAGTCCATGAGTGGAAGGGTCTGTCCAATCCTGCCTGGTTTTTCCAGGGCCTGCAGGGGCCTGCTGGGCTTACATTAATGGTACTCAGCAGCTGGTTGTGTGGATGACAAGAATGCTTCTTCCCACTGTCTAAACACACTTTCATGAGGAATTTTATCTGATTAGATGGGGAATACTGTGATCTTCCCCCTCACTGCCACCACCAAAGGAGGTGTGTGAAGGATCAAAAAAAGCCTGGATTATTTTTCACTGAAAGATGTAGACAACTCAGGAGGAGGTACGCTTGTGGGAGAGGCCCAAATCAGTAGCTCGCTGTTTGCCACCAAGAGACAAATCAGGTCCTTGACTATTTCTTTTCAGAGAGGGAAAGAAGTAGCATAAGCAACTCTGGCAAACTGGAGCCACACTGCAGCAAGCTCCAAGTGGAAACTTTTAACACTCAAACCAGAAAAATGTGCGCATCTCCTATAGGCATTGAAGTGAGGCTTGGGACAACAGCTACCTCCAAGATCCTGGGACTTGGTGTTGGCTCATTAATCAGACAGTGCTGCTGCCTGTACGACTTACCCATGTCTTGCTTGGAAGGAGTTGTGCTGCAAGAGCAAAGCTCAGTGGCACACTGTATGCTCCCTCCCGAAAGGGGTCATGAAAGTGACAACTCCTATACAAAACTCAATCTAGAACACTGCATCACAGTCACCCACCTCCCCCTTGCTGATTTCCAGTTGTCCTAACAAGGTCAGGATCCTTGCTGTAATTGGTGGTTACTTCTTTGAAGCAGGGCTGCTAGAACACCTAAGCACACACAAGCAGCGTATCTCCAAAACCTTAGTGCTTCTCCTTTTTCTCTAGCGGATTGCCACAGGGCTTGGCCTCACCTGGATCGTTGGAAGACTCCTCTATGCCTATGGTTACTACACAGGAGGTAGGTCCTTAGTCTGCAGCACGCAGCAGGGGCTTGGAAACTCAAGTCTCCTGCAGTGGCCTCAGAGCTTTTTACTGCAGCTCACAACAAAGAGGCAACATAAAGCTTCCAGTCAGGGTATAGAGAAAAGGGTGCAGGTCCACAGGCTGTTAACACTGCAGTATGCTATTCCTACTGAGGGGAAAAGCACTAGTCTAATAAGAGCACAGACTGACTAGGTACATGGCCCAAGCTGGTGCCTGCTGGTTTGCCTTGTGATCTATCTTGAGTTCCTGCTTCCTCTTTAATTTTCAGTATGGGCTCTTTCTCCAGTGATGGGCTGCTGAACTGACCAAACATGTTGTCTTCTTTTTCCAGAACCGAAAAACCGAAGCAGAGGGGCCATTGGTTCACTTGCACTCATTGGGATGGTGGGCACAGGCATGTATTCAGCTTTCCAGCACCTCGGCTGGATCAGCAAGAACTAACTGACATCATAATGGCTACCTGGGGATTTAAAGGGATTTTTAGTTTGCTTTCTTGTAGAACGTTTCCTGTTTTTTGTTGGGGTTCTTTTTGTCTTTCCTCATTCAATAAAATGAAGTTGTCAATTCCGTATTTTCATTCTAAAGTTACAGAGGGTTTTCTTAAGTTCTGCAGAATGCCAGAACAACTCTGGTTTTGTAGACTCACAGAAATCTGCCTGTCACACAGAGATATTCTAGCTTTTATGATTTCAGTGACCAAAAAGCCATCTTGCAACTTGTTTAACCCATACAGCAACAAACCTATTTCTGGACTTCTCAATTCACGACACAATACAAGAATGTTCCAAACAGAGTTAATAGTTATTTGATTGCTACAAAAAGAAAAACAAAAAGGCTGTTGGCTAGCATTTAAAGTTGTTAATTGATTATCTTTATAAAGAAGAGTAGGCCTATAGGAAGAAAGCCAAATAGCATTTGTTAAAGAGCAGCAGAACTATAACCTATGCTGGACCCTGGTTGTGCTCCCTGCTCTGTGCAGATGATTCTCAGGGCCATGCCTGTCCCAGGTGGCATTAGCTAAACATCCCCACAATAGCTTGTTCCACCTTGGAAGTGAGGCACAGACAGAAAAAGCAAAACTTGGGATATGGGAGCTAGAGGAAATGAACAATCCTACCTTTAAGGCTTTTATGTAGTCAGAGACTAGATGGAGCCTGTAGCTACAGGGTATCAATGTCCAAGAGCTTGTATGTGCATTGAGTAGGGACATACCTTTTAAAAAGTTGATGGTGGGAGGTGCATGCTGCACTAGAAAGAGCCTGTGCAAGACCTGTGCTACTGATAAATCTCTGGTAACACCTACTTAGCTGCATGAGCTGCTGCTGCAAGCCACGCTGCTACCTCCTACTCAGAGGTTACCATCCTGCACCAGGCAGGCCCTTTTATTGCAGGGGGAGGGTGGATAAATGCTGCTCCAGCACTCTCTCCCCTCCCAGACACTTCACTTACAATTTTAGAGCACTTTACTGCCGTGTACATGATCTGTATCTGTCTAACAAGCAAGAACTGGTTGATGCTCCCTTGAGCCAACCCGAGGCACTAAAACACTGATTCCACATCACCCATCTCCACACAGACAGTCTTCAGCTGTGAGTAGGACTCAAGGGCTGCCCGTCCATTCTCTCTGCCAAATCCTGCAGGGACAAGCCAGAAGTGAGAACACAGCTCCATGCAGTACCAGGTAGCACTCATACCCTTCTAACTGGCATGTAGTCATACCAGGGAAGGTCAAACAGAGCTCACCTGATGCCTTGTATCCTCCAAAAGGCAGCTCCACGGGGCTAAGGTTGTAATTATTAATGAAGCACATCCCAGCCTTGAGAGCAGCCACTACCCTGTGAGCCTTCTGGATATCCCTGCAGGAAAAGGGCAGTTTAGCTGTATCCCTTCCCATTCATCCCCTCCTTCCCTGCCAGCTAACACACCACTAGAGAAAGGTCAGCAGGTCACTGTGGTTTTCAGAGTCTGACCTGCCCTACTCTGTCTTTGCCAGCTCAAAGGCCACATTACCTATTCCCAAATATATTCAAAACTGATTTGAAAAGGCAAGACAAGGACACCAGCAAAGCAGACTATAGCAAACAGCCAACAGCTGTCTTTGCATGCTTTTAGCAGCATAGCAGGCTCCTGCTGCATGTTGCATGGAGATGCAGGAAGGCAGGCAGCAGGTCACACACAGGCTGGAAAGAGTCTGAAGGACAGCTGGGCCCACTTAGTCCTTCAGAAAAAAATGGGAGGAGATGCATAGTAATTTATAAAGTTCCCTCTTGGCAATCCCTTGCTCCAGCTTTTCTGGAAGAGGATATCCATGTGTATGCCAAGTATTGCAAGACAAACATCAAGTTGTCACAATCTTTCCTTTCTTCTTCCCCCCCCCAGACTGCTTCCACACCAGCCACACTTTCCAGTCATACCTGGTGAAGACTCCACCTGCCAGGCCAAATTTGGTGGCATTAGCTCTTTCCACAGCCTCCTCCTCCGTGTCAAATGGCAGAATGGACATCACAGGCCCAAAGATCTCTTCCTTCACACATGTCATGTCATCTGTACAATTCCCTGGAAGCATGGCAGAGCACGTGTGCTATAAGAGGAAGATCCAGTTGCACAGCCTGTGCATTCAGCAACCCACACAGCCTTCAAGCTAGCACTCAGCACCACACAGCCCCCCTTTCCCCCACCCCAGCTTAGCTAGCAAAGGAGCAAGTCCCACCCTGCATCTCAAGGCAACAAAGGCACAAACTGCACGATTCCTGTGAGACCCTTCAACAGCAGAGATTTCTCTGGATACCCATATGAGTGTCTGCCCCCACTGTGGACATACAGACAGGTTACACTGAACACAGCTTTCTCTAGAAGAAACACAGCAACATCCACATAGAAGACTGCACTACCGTGAATAGGAAGGATCATACCTAACACACAGGGTCGCATGTAGTAGCCATTCTTCAGCTTCGGGTCATCTGGCACATACAGATCCCCACCACATAGAATCTCTGCCCCCTGAAAAACAGCCAAGCAGAGGAGCATCCTGTACAGGTGGCATAGCTCAGAGCTCCATCCAACCTGACCTTGAGTGTTTCCAAGGACGGGGTATCTACCACCTCTCTGGGCAACCTATTCCACCCTCATAGCAAATAATTCCTTCCTGTCGTGGTTTAGGCCATAAATCAGCCACGCAGTTTGTTCACTCACTTCCCCCTTTTTCTTCCCTCTGCTCC
>JANRGW010042144.1:0-39900 GCA_024733675.1 Psilopsiagon aymara
TCCCCCCCCCCCCCCCCCCCCCCCCCCCCCCGCGCCCGCGTTCACGGGGCTAAGGCTCAGGCTCCAGGCGAGATACGCGAGAAGCACCCGGGCAGCTTTTAAGCGCTAAAAAAGGGTTTCCCTTCTCCCTCTCCCACCCTGTACACCCTTACCACTCCTGCACTAACCCTGGCTTTAGGAAAACGAGACAAGGCACGTGAATTTACACTGCATTGGCTGCTGTAGTACAGTGGGTACTCGCATCGTTACCTGCCGCACAGGTGAACCCGGCTTTGCAGAGAAAGAAAGGTTTACAGTGGAGCTACCGCCGGAAATGCATCTAAATCCTCTGGTTTTAAAAACACATCAGATCCAAAGTGAATTTGAATCAGAAAGCTCTTAAGTTTCTCCTTGAGAAATAAGGGTGGGAGGTTGGTTGTTTAAGTAACGAGTTGAATCCAACCCATATAGCAACAATGCTATCTATCATGTGTCAAGATGCTGCAGATAGCTACTGTAATTTAGAAGTATGCACACTAATAAGAGGTCTCTTCTTCTAGGTCAAAATCTCTTCCCTATTTGTACAGGATACACTCCAATGCAAAATTATAGGAGGACAATTCAAGCAACCAACTGAAGGAAATACGAAACTGAATGGAACAAACTTTCACTAAGGGTCTAATCCTGGAAGTTGCTTAATATCAACTGGATTACAACTAGCATTCTAGAAACAAAATGTTTGTTTGGATCTGCAGACATTGCCACTAGGATGGCAAAAGATAAATAGCATTACTGAAGTAGGATGCTGCTCTTATGATGTGAAATGAACTGATGTCAACTGATCTTTACGACACGGTATAAAAGGTATTCTGTATTTTTAACCCTTTTTAAAAATCTGATATTACATAGAAGAAAATTTCTTATCTGCTCTCACATGTGAAAAAATACTGTCATCTGATTGTCATTTTTCCAAACAAGTATAACTTGCTTTGTTTCCAATACATATTATAAAACCATCTCAAAATCCCAAGTACTATTTAAGGACTGGTAACATTCTTGGGTCTTATTCACCGTGCTTCATGCTCCCTGCTGCTGTTTGTAGAATCCTGGGATGCGCAGACACAATCGCTGCTTTTTTGGCATACATGCTTACTTTCCACTAACAAAAAAATATAATACTGCCTTGTAAGTGACCCAGATGCAGCAGCTCAGTCACATGTTTACATTGCACCCAAACTGCCACAATCTTAACGATGTGCCACACTTGGTACTTCCACTTAACTAGAATTTGCCATGATTTTATTCCAAGTAAATCAAGGCTGCTGTCTATGCAAGAGGAATGGCTTTTCCTAACAGCCTGATCCGCTGATGAAAACCTAGTTATCGACATAGCAATCGCTTCCACATTCAGGAGACAATGATATAAACACCGGATTGTGACACCACTGACTAATCTGCCGGTCACAATCTAGGCTCTGTAACACCACTGGTAGGTGTATTTCTGTGATGTCACCAACTGGGTTGCATCATTGCTGAATAAAATCAGGGAAGAAGCACAAAAGGATTATAGCAGAGCTTTGGCTTGGGCATAAAGCCATGCCAGCCTGGTGCGGCAGCGCCCTGGCAGGACTCCCCTTGCCCTGCGCTGTTCCCTCCAACTTCTTCCCTCACTCAACCCTTTTACCTCAATCATGTTGCTCTCCTCTACCTCTCATGCCCTTCCCTTTACTTTTGCCTCTGCCTTGGTCCTGCTGTCAGCATTCTCCTTACCTTTTTCAGTTGTCTCTCTCTCAAAATACACTAGGAACTGCACTGAAGTTACATGCCATTTACGACCATGTGGCCAAGTGCTGTCTCAACTTGCTTGCACCTCTTCCTAGTCTTATCTTTTGTCATCGCTATCTAGAGAATCTGGGATTTATTCTGGACAAGGATTAGCTACTGCGATGACTTACCTAACAAATAAGGCTTTAAAATCTTATCCCTGTTATCATCTACACTCACTGGCCATTCATGCCTGTGCAATGAACAAGTTGCATCAAGTTTGTAGCAGTACTTTTGATTTCACAAAATGCAGCAAGGAGTCAAAACAAGACTACCTAATCTGAACCCCTAAAATGTGAGGGCCCTGCTGCAGAGCTTGCTGTAAGGAGGAGTGAATCTTCCATACTCTCCACCGCACAGCACACCAGGCAAGCTTTGCTTTTCTCCAACAGGCCTGTGGTTACTAACGACAGAGCTGGAAGAGCAAGAGTAAAGCTGATCACTGTCCCTCAGAGAATAAGCCTGAAAGCATGAAAGGGGTGGAAAACCAGAGAAAAACCCATGAAGATGTTCATGAACTCACTAGAGAAAGTGAGGTGAAAGCAGGTACAATGGAAAGACAGACAAGTGACAGTAGGAAAGGAAGCTGGAAAAAGCTGAGGTGGGGGGAGGAAGGTTAAAGAAATAAAAGAAAGCACAACATGTGAAATACAGAAGAGAAGAGTTAAAGAAACAGTTTCCTTTTCACTTCAGTCATATGTAATCTTGCAGGCATTCTTTAATTTTTGATTCTGTATTGAGCCCTAAAGATAATGTAGACACTGTTGAGAGCATACAGACTATTCAGGGGCAGGAGATGCAGCTCCATCAGCCTGAGTACCCTCCGAAATAGCTTCAATGTAAATTAATCAATTTTGCAGCAGGCTATATATTACAGCAAAGTTATCCTGAAGCCTAGAATTTTATCGAAAAGATCTTCAGCAGGTTATCCGGTCTCACCGAACGTTTATTATCTCTACTTAATATTATGTTTGCCCTGGTTTGACTTGCGTTCACGCAGGTCCTGCCATGCAGGCTAACAGTGGTGTAGCAAGAGGACACTGTCTGCAGCTTTTTCACTGCATGCTGTTCTCTGCTTAATCCACTTTGGTCCACAGCACAGAAATCACCCCGTTGCCCAGTTAGGAGTTAGCAGCGCCATGGAGCTCAGTTCAAGTACACAAAAACTTTCTGCCATGATTTCTATCAATGCAGCATGACCTACTGTGCAGGTGAGATCCAGGTGGATGGCTTCACATCCTAGCATCAGAGCAAACTGAAAGTGGTGGTCACAAGGCCAGAGTAAATGTCCTGCTCAGCAGCAGAGGAGCCAGCCTGCCTGCAGAACTGAAGCCTGCCTAGCTGGTGAGGAGCTGGTGGCTCACCAGGAACTCACTAGCTCTGCAGTTCAGTGTCTTCACCTTGAGAGCTGAGGCACTTGGATATTGTTTTAGGATGCTCTTTTCTTCCCTGGGCCTGTCAAGTGGCAGCATCTTCATCCTTGCACTCTATACCACACCACTAGCGTAGCCCTACCAGAGGTATGCAAAGCTCCATCAGCCAGCTACTGCAGGTGTCCTCCATGGAAAGGTGGCACAGAAGCATCACAAGATACAGAGCAAGATAACAGATCACAACACAGACAATAACCACACATGGTGGCATTCTCAGGAGACAGTGGTGGGGTCTGCAACCAATGAGCAAAGCCACTGCTAGGGACAACAGGGTGGTCTATGAGCACAGAATACTTTACAATACAGAGCAGCCATGTGAGATTATCAAGAGAAATGTGCTTCTATTTTCTTTTAGAACTCCCTGATGTATTGCCAGAGGCAGAGTGTAGGTGCTGAGGATTGGCAAGGAGTGTTCTGGCTCTGGAAATGCTGCCATTAGCAGTTGTACAAGGGCAGCTATAACCTCACATGAGGACACAGGCATTCATCATCTCCTGTTCTGCCAATCCTTACTCACCCTCTTGTTCACTGTTTCCAGCACAAGCAGCACTGAGGAAAGCTCTTTTATGCACCTGTTTTGACATCTTGGCATCCCCTTTATGCTCTCTCTCCCTCATCTAATTGACCCAGGAACAAAGGAGCTTCACAGGCGAGGAACAACAAGACCAGTAACTGCAGAGGAAATACCAGAAAGCAAGCATTCTGCATTGAGTGCAAGGACAAATGCAGTGATGTGGGGAAAGGGCAAACGAACCAGGGAGAAGACATCTTCCTCTAGGACTTAACATTTTCAGACCTCAGCTCTCCCAAAAGCCCCATGGGTTGTGGTTCTTTTTTTCCAGGCCCTGCAAAAGCATCCTCTTGAAAAATTACCATAAATACCCCAAAACAATTTTTCAGGACCATCAGCAAAAGTCTTGTTTGTCCATAAAGGAGAAAAGCAATTTTGAGGAAGGGTTTTTGAGCTTTCCAAGAAGTTGTTAGAAAGAGAGTTACTCATTGTGTTGCGTGTAACATTGCAGAGAGTTTTCTCAAATCTTCCAAACACGACTGTTTCAGGGATCATGCTAAAAATGGGTTAGGGAATACGAAATTGCAGTGAAGCCCATGCAACACAGTATGTCCGATAAATTAAACTAGCATTGCTTGCAGGCACTGGGCTTTGCTGATTCTCATTCTCTGGTTACATCAGGTTCAAGGCCTTTACTCTGTGTAAGAAGTTAAGGAGAAAGTCAAACACCCTTCCTTCATGTCTGGAAAATTGCAAAAGCTTTAAAAAGAAAAATATATGTTATGGAGGCTAAGTTGCTATTGAGAATGCAGACACTGAGGTAGTGAACAACTAGTAAGGTAAAAAATCTATTCTGCTGAAGGCTGTACCTTTCAAAAGAAAAGGAGATATGTCATTTTCATATATATAGTCATAAATATATATTCAAGGCCAGGTGGAACGGGGCTTTGAGCAACCTAGTTTAGTGGAAGGCTCCTTGCCCATGGCAAGGGGTTGGAATTAGATAAGCTTTAAGGTCCCTTCCAGCCCAAACTATTTCTGTGATTCTGTATCTTCACTGAAACAACAGAAAGGTTGGGTTATTTGGGAGAATTCTTGAAGCAAGGCTACTTTTGCACTCTTAAAGATACAAAAAAAACAGTGTGTTAAAATGTAACACACAAACTAGAAAAAAAGCCTAAATTCCCTTCAGAAGGCATATCTAGGTCTCAGAATAACTGATTTGCTATTGTCCAAGTTAATAATTATTTAACTATTCTAAGTCTTCGCAACATACATTGTTTTAAAAGTTTAATCTAAAATAACCCACTTGCTTTTATCTATATACTTAAGAACTCATTCAACTCTCAGAGTAGGAAACAAAACACTGAGTCGCTTTACTTAAAATTTCCATGGGAAGAAGTACAAAAAAGCAGCTATCAGAAAGCTGAGCTTTACCTGGGTATTTTCAGCAAATAGTTACAGAAAGGAGCTGTAACTGAGAAGTAGATAGAGGAGGTGGTTAGAAGGGCTGGGCTGTGGCAGACACCCTACCCTTCAGCTATCCACCGCTAGCTGTCTGCTCAACCAGCACAGCTCCACCTCAGGGTTATATTAACTGGACTCAAAGTAGTTGTCCCAAGAATGCTCAACTACACTTCCCTGAAGATAAGGCACTCTTGTGGCTTCTTCAACAGCATTACTCCAACATAACTGTTGATTGATTAAACTGGATAGAACTAATATTAAGTATTTTAGGGGCACACCCTTTACTTTTAAATCTGACTCTTAACCTATGTGTCCAGAAGGCACATGGCTCTTGATGATTAACTGCAAGCTTTATTCCAGTTTATTAAAGTACAGCCTTAATTTATTCTAACATCTAAGGCAGCTTTTTTACTTTTGCAACAATGTAACAATGAACACAGTATTTTTAATTTATGAAGCTCAGATTTTACTACTACAGTAGTTTTAAAAGAAAGGTATACTTATAATTAAGTGCCTAAGTCTTTCAAATAAAGACTTTTGAATTAAATGAATCCTTTAAGTATAACGAGATGTCTTTTAGATAGTTAATTCAAACCTTTAACAGATATTACAGTAAAAAGAATGAGACACTTTCAGTCGCTTGAGCAAGCACTGTGACAATGTGTATTACCCTTCTGTGTATTTTTAAGTCAAACACCCATCTAGAACAAGAACAGTGAGTAATTTTGCCAAATATTTACAAAGTTTAGCGATTCACTCAGGTGAGGTCAAACATAATACATAATAGCTAATTTTAAAACACAGTCACCAGACACAACATGAGCTTGAAACGGATATATTCTGAGTCCATTAATGTAAACATCAGTTCAAGACACATCTCATCAGAAGTCTGAGGTATGTATGCACAATGTGGCAATAGATTTTACTAAACTGTACCCACTTATGAAATCCCTAACACATCCAACACGCAGCAACCCAGTCTGCTCTTTCTTTTTCCATCATCAAGTGCAGTTTAGCTCTGTATGGTTAAAACTATAACTTCTCATCTGCATGCTACAATCACTTTTTAGGACTCTTGCTCTAAATCCCTATTCTACAACAACTATGTAAAACATACGAAAAAGTGAACACTTTCACCCAAACTGTCTTTTCTGTCACCTTAAATCAGAACACCACTCTTACTTACCTCCTGCCTCCACTGAACAGGCAAAGCCTCCTGGTTTGCCAGCATTTTGAAGTAACTATGACAACTTATCTTTAATAGTCTTGTCTGCTCTGCCTGTGCTTGGCATACTACTTTATTACTTTGCTGCAGACAGGTAGAGCAGCACATCTCTCCTATCATTCACCTGTTCTAAATTTTTAGACAATGGCTTCATGGATTGAACTGCAATAGATTTTAAACACTTCCATTATACTCAGACTCTACTCACTGAACTGTTTACCTTCCCATATTGCATCACACTGAAGCCCTTGCTCAGGAAGAAAGACTTTACTCTTTGTAAAGCCTGCAGGCACCATTTTTCTTGTCTATAATAATACTTAGCTATTGATTTTGGTTTTGATCAAATGGATTTGGCAGCTTTTGTACTCTGCCCGTACTGATGGCTGGAGTTGCTGAATTTTATTTCATTCAACTGAAAGCATTATTCATCTGGGTATCTACTCAACATCTCTGTTCAACATATACATATGTTATGGTGTCTTTAATTTAGTGGCAGCACCCAACTTCATTTACACATTGTCTGGGACAGTTTAAAACCACAGTGCATAAATAATACTGAGCATGAGAAACTGGTAGAAGTCTGAGGTGCAAGCCGCTGAAGATGCTGAATTACAAAGCGGTCAGAAGAAATTTAAATGACAACAGCTCTGCAGAAGAAGAATGACAGGAGGACCTGGCAGATACCGCTGCACAAGAAACAGGATGGACAGTATATAGAGGTATAAAAGATACAAAAGAAACTCCAAACTCTGTGAAGCCCCAGGGTGAAACATGAACCTGAATGAGAGGCTCAGGCATATCAAGAGACTGGGAGACATACAGGATGCAAGGAAATGTAGAAAGCAGTGCCAGAGTTGCTCCACAACAGCATGTTTAGAAACAATGACTAAAAAATTCACTGCAGTGAAAACATCAACCAACTGCTCCTTTTATTTATTAACACACTATTTCAAAACAAAGTAAACATTGCTTTCTAGAAATACATTTGCTGTCATGTAACAGTAGGTAAAAAAATAGATATCTTAATTGCAAAGTCTCACAATGTAATTAGATGCCAATGCGCTGTCCAGTACACTCGAAGCATATGTAACTATGCCAAAAAACATGGTAATTTCATAGCTTCCTGTTGGCTCTGATGCAAAGTGAGGAAATAAATAGCAATAAACAGTTTCCTTGGTAACTTTCCCAGCTGGAAACCAGTGACTTCAATTACAGACAAAATGACACTACAACTAAAGTACAGTAGTAGGTCTCAGCAGTACAATCTTAACAAAAAATCTGCAGGCAGGCAAAAGGATCAGTTCCACCTAAGGTGTAACATCATGGTTTGGGATTGAAGCAACTAATTTACATGGGTTTAATAATGTTATTTTTAGGCCTTTTTACTTCCTTCGGCCTGTGCTGTATTTTGGCTTTTTACAGAGTATTTTATTGAAAAGTTTGTGTTCTATCACACAGACCTCATCATGGATATAAGAGGGCTGTATCCTCAGAATAAAGGAGAATAACCTTAATACAAAATGGTAACTCTGGGGAAAGTCCCCTTCTCTGGAGTAATGACCCAGATGACCACATGATCTGAAAAGGAAGGGAAAAAAATAAAGCTCCTTAAATTACAAGTATATTTAGTTAGCATTTAGCTAGCATTTATATATCCCATTTTAATTAGAGGAAAACGTTACATTTTACCAACAGCATAAATCACAATTCTGGTTTTCAACATCAATTCTGCGGTAGGACCCATTCCTGCAAAACTCTGAAGGACAGGACCAGACCAAGACATGTTCAGAGATGGTGCAGACGGAAAAGCTTCTTGTACTGTGAGTCACTATCATAACCAGTACATTCTTTGTCTTTCAGGGCTAAACTGAACCACTGTTCATCCTACCAGCTTTTAGCAAATGTAGCAAAGTGAGAAAAATAGTTACCTTACCCTGTTTTTAAAATTTAGACACCCCAAGCTCTGTTCTCTAGTCCTTGCCCACACCCTCTGTAGTGTCCCCTCTCGCTGACACTATGCCATGGGTTTATAACCCATCATTTCTTGTCCATTTCCTTTGTGTCCTAAATATAAATTACCTGTCTAGAACAAGAAAGAGGAAGTACATCCAAGTCAATGGAATAACATAGGAAACACTGGGGCAAACACTGACCAGGGTAACAGAAAGTAATAAGTGCTATAGTAGTAAGTGCTTCTGCTTAATTATTTTGTAGCTTTCATGGTGAGAATGTTAATGAAAATGATGAGGTAATTTTATTGATGGAGGATATAATGGTAATAGCAGACTGAACTTGCTGGTTAGAAGTGTCAGACTGAATAGATGACATAGAAGACAAGACGTTCAGCAACTTAGGTTGGAAAAATATTCTGTCTGGGTTAGCCCCAAATATGTTTTCAGGACAAGTGGTAAGTTTAAAACAGTATCAAATTCAGTTGTTTCCATTTTTTGAACAGTCTTTTACATTGATATGGGGATTCAGTTGTTATTCCCTGTAAGTCCTATGCATCTTCTGGCTCACTAGGTACTGTATTGCCCTGGGACGTGGAGAAGCAGGGTTTAAAATTTCCCCTCTGTCTGATTCAGAGCAGCGGTCTTAAATATTCACCAGAACAAGGACTGGAATCTGTCTGTCCCAATTTACAAGCAAGTGTGCTAATTACCAGACTATAGAGTCATTTGCTCGCTCCCTCTGGCCCAACACACATTTACATTTTACCTCAAACTGGAGGAACAGATGGATCCATCCCGCAATGCCATGCAAGCTGCACTTTGGGGAATGGAGTCTTTGAAGCCTCCTGAAGTCTGGCAGATTGGAAATGTGAAACTATGTCTCTCAAGCCGTACATCCCATCCTCTGCCCTACCTCACAATCCCTGAAAGCTGCCAGTGACTTCTTACAGAAACTAAATTAAATGAGACATTTTGGCAGCATCAGAACAAACCAGCTGTCCCCACAACTCAGTGCGTTGTTTAAATTCAAACTTCATTGACAAATGTTGGGTTGAACCAAATCTGCTTTTTTTGGCTAATATGAATTAAGACATTTTGCTATGCCCCTGAGATTCAGAAAATACAGCTCTTATGGCAATTTAGGTGTCAAATCTCAGTTTTCATTGGGGGCAGATTAGTGATACTGTGTATTCTGAGGCAAATGCGTAATTACATTGATACTGTAAAGCACTTATTAACTGGAGTTACATGTTTCACCAGAGTACCTAAACATTTCTGCCCCATTTTGTGCTATTTTTGTGCTATTTATACTAAGAGCATCTCTGAAGAGCTAAAAAAACCCCAAACCACCAGGTGATTTTAAATTTAGATGTAATAAGGGAAATCCATTTTTCTCAAGATTTTCACACATTGTAATACCTAATCATATGTAGGCTCACTGAATAATTTAGGTTGGAAGAGACCTTTAAGATTGAGTCCAACCATAAAGCCTCCTATCACCTAAAGGCTTCTATACCAAATCAATTTAGATCCAGTTTAAAGCAGAAAGTTTTAAAATACAAGCAAATGTAAAAGCATTTCACCAACCGTTTGACTGATCTCAGGTTTACCCACACTGAAATCATGCTTTAGCCCTAGGATTAAAGCATTTCAGTAGTCCCAGTTAGACCATGCTGATTTTTAGAGAAAGAGAATTTGTAAGTTTGTTTTTAGTTCTATTATACATACACACACTTGCATAGGATAAACCCTCGTATCTAAGGGAGTAGATGCTGTTTTCCAAAGTTAAGTAAGTGTCAGATGTATAATTAACTACTTGCATTGCAAATGATATAATGGGAAATTTAACTGGTAAGAATTCTAATTCAAATCTTGTTTCATGAAGGCTATGACAGTTTGCCATTAACATTTTAATATATTACATATGAAAATGTAGGCTTAAAAACAGACTTTGCATGAAGCATTATTCACACAAACATACACTGAAACATCCACTCATTCAGTGTGTGCATAAGATTTACGCAAATTTGTGGTAAAAGGATTATTACCTCTCCTCCCTTCGAAAAAAAAAAATGTTCTTATTCATACAAAAGAATTAATCCATACAACCAAAGCTCTTGTAATATAACACTGTGCTTACATTATTCCAACCCATTTCTGTCACGGTGGATTCGTGAAAGGTAATAAAAAAAGGAAAATAAAGATAAGCAAATAAATCCACTGACAGACAGAAAAGACTGCATAAATGTAAACTCAGTCATTTTCAAGGGGAATATTTAATGTTTTAAAAATCAAGAACGCACTACTAAGACTCTGTAGGGGCTATTGCTCTCCTGAGCATGCCATTTAGAAGTCTAAACAGATAAAGATTTAAGATGTTATTCAATGCACTAATGAAATCTCATTTTACATTGATGTAACTTGACCTCCTTTCCAGAAAACACCCTCCAACTGCATACATGTGAAATTCAGGAGAACCCAAGCCAAGTTCATCTCTCACCGATACTCGCTGGTAAATTCCTTGTCTGGATTACAGTTTCATGATACAACAAATGGCAAACCGATATCTGGTGCATGATCCAGAAGCCATATCTACATTACCCAGAGAGTTCAGATAGTTCCTAATTCCCTGGAGTAAATGCTGCTGAACTCCTACACTCACTCAGTAGAGCTTTTGCCTGTGTCTGGCCATGGTCATAGAATCACAGAATGGTTTGGGTTGGAAGGGACCTTAAAGATCATCCAGTTCCAACCCCTCTGCCATGGCAAGGTCACCTACCACTGGACAAGGCTGCTCAAAGCCCCATCCAACCTGGCCTTGAACACTGCCAGGGATGGTTCTTCCAGCACTCACCAAGTAGAAAACTCACCAACTTTTGCAGAATTTAACAGAAGATGAGAAGGCACTAAAGGAAGGGAACTTCAACACAAACCGGACAGATACTTAAATATCCCTACAAGGCTGGATTAGCGGGGATATCATTCTCCTTTAAAGACGACAATTTTAGTAACAAATAGAATGACTGTTTTACATAACCTAATAGAAAAAAAAAAGATCCCTTTCCCTCAAGAAGGCAGGATTTGGGAACAGTTCTCTACTAAAGGCAAACACTAAGCTTCCTTAATAGCAGAAAATGGTTTATTTTCCCATGTTTCTTCTTTTGCTTTTCCAGTGAAAGAAATTTCATTCTTTACTTTTGTGCTTCCAAAAAACACAACTGTTGATTGCTTCTATGCATAGATGAAATAGTGGCAAAGTCCTTTCCACTCGCAATTACTTTTTAAAAATATATTCTGAAAGCATTAATTGCTTATTTGAACTTTCATTTTTATCAAGGCCACCATAACAGTAGCATAGTGATTTAGAAAATTAATTTCCTATGCCTTTTTGGGGACCAGGGAGGAGAGGAATGGAGCCATTTTCCCATTCTCTGGAGGGTTGTGGCACAAGTTTTGTCTAAAATACTATGAAGAAAGAAGCAAAGTGAGTATTTGTATCTAGCTGCCACTCTCGCCATGTGACTGTTGTTGCTGGTTTTTGTGTCACCTCTCTTATCAAAAGCTCACTTCGATCACTCCTCATATTACAATTTGTCTACTCCCAATCCAAGACTAACCATTCCACACACAACCCTTTTACAAGTGATTTTAACTAGATGTGAATACATACATAGCTGTGTGCACACCATGTACTTGTCAGTTGTAAAAACTACATACATGCCACTTCATTTTCAGGAGAACTTTCCAAAGTGTATTTAACAAATATCTGAATACTTACTTCTCAGTGCATAGTTTAACTGCACACAGCCAATAGTCAGGGTTCATGGGTTTAAGTAAACCACATTTTTCTTGCAAAATTCCCTTCAGGCTATGCCCGTGAAAACAACTCCCATCTGTGTTTTCTTCTGACCAACTAAACTGAAAGCTTGAAGGATTTGGCTTTTCGGGAGGTCGCACGGAACCAGACAGCTTGCCAAACTGATTTTGCAAGTTCACAACCATTTCTGTACACAGAGAAACAAAACAAAAAAAGCATGAACACCAAGGCAAAAGCATTAAGTATTAGAATACTGTTTAGAGATGATCAATACACGAAGAAAACAGGGTATTTGTGCTTCTTTTTTTCTTTTGACTTCTTTTTTCTTCAAACCTTGAGAAACCTGTATGTTCTCTCCCCATTCCATTTAAAATTCAACTCTGTCACATGTTTTAGCTAAAGATTTTGAAAGATGATTCAAAATGCCATGTCTTTCATACATAATAATATTAAGACTGGGGCACCCCAAAAGCATTCCCCCAATTAAAGCCTGTAAAATCTAATTAATATTGTGTTATTTTTATGCTGATGGGCACCAGGATGCCTTTTGCTGAATTTAGTTGTTTGTATGCTATCTCTCAGACTGGCTAAGATTGTTTCAGTAGTTTTCTGTGCATCAGAATTAAGGAAGCCTGGGTTCATACCCATACAGGTTTAAAGTTAAGCTTTTCATAGCGCAATTTTTAACTGTGAAAAAAACCCCAAACAAACAAACAAAATACAAAAAAAACCCAACCAAACAAAAACCAAACCAAACCAAAACCCACCCCCCCCCCCCCCCAGCAAACAAAAAACCAACACACCCCACTTCATCTTTCCCCGCTGCTCATGAAAGAGTGACAAACTTCCCTAAGTCACTGAGGCTAAGAAGGGAAAGAAGTTATGATGATAAATCAGTACACACAGTATGTCTGCCTAAGCCTTGTTTCCCTAGGATAAAAAGCAGGTTAAAAACCACTGCTATTGGAACTTCAACTTCTTTTTATGACTTGTATCTGAATAAACTCATTGATAAACTGGAAAAATAAAATGGCAGAAAAGACATCCTAAAGTAATCCCAGACTGGTAAGCTTACCTTTCAAGAGGATACTAAAATCTACCATCAAAACCAAAAGCTGAGGAATGTCTCTGAAATCCTGTATCTGGGACATAAGTGCTCTTTCTACAGTGCTCTTTGTTTCTATTATCTCAAATTTGTTTTAAGATGAATCTTGACCATTTACAATGGCATTATGTGATAGTCCTGCTCGCAACAGCCAGTGGTACAACTCCATAATCAGTGGTAAAACTCCATAATCTAAGTGGTCCTCTTTTAGCTTGAAGAGAAGCAGAGCCAGAAGAGGAATCTAGAGTGCCACAGAGATGATGAACAATGAATCATTCACTTTTTCTTATAAATGCAGGATTTAAAGGGCATCTGGGCAAATGATCAGCTTGAAATAAACAAACCTAAACATGTTTTTCCATGGAACATGACTTGAAGTTGACACTCACTGAATTTTGAAGAGCAAGAACATTCAAAAAAAAACCCAACTGCATTCTTGAGAGAAAAACCCAACATGAGTTATTCAAACCAAACAGGATTACACAAGTTATTTAGAAGTCCCTTAACAAGTAACTTCTAGAAAATGGAAGCACGTAGAGGGATAAAGGGAAAAATACCATTTGCCACACTTAACATATCTCTCCCTAGAGAGCTGCTGCTTACTAGATACTGTTAAATATAGAATGAAGAATTTCGGAACTGATTTGGTTGAGTAAAATTTTGGTCTTCCTTATTTCCACAGGTAAGCGAGGTTTCATCATTTTTTTCTGCTTGCTTTTATGTCAGTGTAAACCCCAGTAATTTCTTATAAGTACTTCTAGAGCTACTATAATAAAAGTAGATATACTTGCATCCTCACCACATGTCGCTAGCTACTCAAGCCAAGTCATGTTCAGACAAGTCTTCCTCACTTCCTATAGAAGACTGCAAGAAGGAGAGGGAGAGAAGAGGGACATGCAAGATCTACCAAAGGACATCCTGGGATATCCATACTAAAGGATAAGAGAAATTAAAGAAGAAAAGGGACAGGAAAATTACAGAATACCAATAACAAGTCACAAAGCTCACTGCTATAAAAGGGCAGCTGACAAACAAGTGAAAAGGGGGACAGACTACTCATTTTGAGATGTGGTTCAGTAGGTCATTAGGAAGACTGGCAAAGGCAGTTTCAGTTAAGCATGAGGAAAAAGTCTGTTTGAAGAATTCCAGCCACAGGTTGTAAAACAGAAGTACAGTAATTGTACCCAGAGATGAAAGAGAGAAGAGAAAGTATTTTAAGATGTAAATGTTATCAGTCAGGGCTGCATGTTTTCTACGGTGGGAAAAGTTAGAGCAGATTTCTGTATTGCTGGGAAGAAGTAAAATTTACTCACGTCTTCTCTTCCGAACTTTAGATTTCATCTGGGCTGAATAAAACAGTGGCTTTTCACATCTCCATGAATACCTACCAGTAAGAGACATAAGGACTGTTAAGAAAGCGAGTGGAGCAAATAAGTAAAAGAGTAGCAATTTCTTACAAATACTGGTAGAGCTATTAAATTTAAATCAAACTAATCTAATGGTTAGTGCTATTAAAAGCTGCTGCCCCCCAGCACATCTAGAAAGTCTTTTCTTCAGAGTAGACAAACCGAGGTACGTTGATTGTTCAGCTGTATAACCTACTTGTCACAGAAAGTGAGCATTTAAGTAATATGCTGGATAAACACTATGAGTGTAAATAGAAATTTAAGATAGGGATTTAATCACGCTATTCACCCAAGCTTGGTGGACGGGAACGTGGAGCAAATTCCTACCTTTTTAATTTCTGTTTGGGTCAGGATTTATTATAGAACTCTACCTTAGAAAAAGTACTTAAAAACTTCTTACTTGGCTCTTTCTTCATCTAATTTCTTTTGCTTCTCATCCAAGGAACATTTTATCACCTTGTACCACTTTTTGAACTCAAAATATGGGATACCTGAATAAAACATACACATTTTATGTTCGGAAGTGAAAGAAATGTGTAGTTCGCAGATGGTGGTCTCCAAGCAGTTAGACTGTGGGTTTTCCACCTGTTAACAAACCTATCGTGAATTCAATGTGCTTAAAGAAAACATTCTTGATCTAACAATTCTGGAAGAAACAGAAATGCAGTGAGAGAACTACTTGTCATAAGAAGTGCAAAGAAGCCCCTTAGCTTAGAACATATATCATCGATTAAGTATAATTCAAGCCTTTTCCCTCCTTTCTGAAAATCAAGCCTAGAAACTCATTTCTACCAAATGAACATTTCTACCAAATGAACTAAACCTCCAAAGTGTGAAGTTGCCTTCATGTGTTTGAAGGCTGACTTCAAGGGATTAATAAAACTATACATCAAGCTTAGGTTTAAAGAAGTAACATCTAAACAAGCTCAGATGTAAGATTTCCAACATCATCTCTCCCCTTTCTTCTACTCTCCATGATGCTGTACAGGGCTGGAAAGATAAACTGGACAACTGTATTCGCTTTGTGTCAGCCTCTCATGTTTCTGAGTACAGGAAAGTCACCCATTGATAGGTGAACAAACACTCACCAGCACATGCAAAACCATTAAGGTATATGGCATTCTGGCAGCACATTTATCACAGATGCTCCAAAGAGACATAGGGCTGAAGTAGACCAACTGGGTATAGTAAAATAATTCCAAATAGAACTATGGTGTAGATTTATATATTTAAAATATAATCAACTTTTATTACCTGTGGGTGGATTATCTGCATTGTGAACTAACTGGGTTTTGCATTTCCCCATCACCCCAGCTGCACTGCATGTGATGCTTGCATCATCCTTAGCTTTGCCAGCGAGCTGTTTAAACTGTTTCAAAGGTGAATATATTTTCTTACAATCAAGCTTATAGATGTTTTGTATTATCTGCATTTTTGCTATTTGGGTTACCCTGTCAAAGGATGTCTAAGATGCTAGAAGTATAGATGGACTCAAAAAAACCAGGCAATCGAAGGCAGGAAAGGCCCTTCAGTAGCTGTTAAAATTCAAAGGTGTGGATACAACTTCTTTTATGAACTCCTTAAACCCAGAGGTTACAGTAAGCACTCTTAAAGTGCTGTGAGTGCAGTCTAGGGGTGGTGGAAATTTTTATTAAATTTCATACGATTTATTAAGCATCTGTCTCAAACAAAACTATTATCAGAGACACAATGCTACACTGTAACAACTGTCTGCCTGTCCGCTACGGCTAGTCTGAACTTCATAGAGCTGAGCTGAGTGGAAATTGCACAGCTCTGTGATATACACATGCATATATAGATCTCAGTCACGTTTTATTTGAACATAAGTTGTACTGTGTATGCGTGGAGTTCATAGAACATACACAAACACACTAGGGAACTACAACTATCTACTGCACAGCTTCCAGCCTGTCTTGAAAAACTGTAGGAGCTGAAATACTATTTTTTTAATTAAAAAGACAAAACAAAACAAAAGACTAGAAAAAGGACAGTTAAATTGAGAATGGAGCCAACATAAATTGGATCTTTAAAACTCAGTATTAACCATTATTCGTTTTGGCATGCTAACTTTAGGAAAATGCCAGAGGGGGTTTTGAGCTCTGGCACTAACCACGGTTCTAACAGAAATTCTCACCTCAGCTCCCCTGCGCAGCTGCTCACTATCACCCCAACATTTTAAGGATAGGGACAACGTAACACAGCATATGGATCATTCTGCACCAGCAGACTTTAAAGTAAAAAAGTGGGCAAAGAATGAGCTGTCAATTCCCAAGGGCAATGAGACTTGTTATTAAAGGAGAAACCCCATTAAGACATTAATGGCTCTGAGCCTCAGCTTGTAAGCAGTTGCACAACTTTTACTCATGTCACTATTGCGTACTTCAAGTTTTCAAGGGAAATGAAAGGGGGGGGGGGAGGAGGGAACAAAACCAAAATAAGTCTGTGTATCCCCTAGAAAATGAGAATTACTGGGTTTAGTTAACAGTGACACCTATCTCCTGATACAGCAGTAACTGTGCTCATGCATGGCTAACACTGCTTTTATTATTGACTTAAATTTTTAATAGTGACAGAAGGGTCAAAATGGACCCAAACCTAGATAGAAGGCTTGAAAGATAAACCACTGTAACACATCTTTGACCTTATCTTCAACTGTGATCTGGATCAGGCCACGGAACATCTTCCAGAGGATTTCTAATCTTTGATTTGGTCTTTCTGCCCTCCAAGAACTATGTTCACACCATTATCTTCTCTATCTTAATTGCTGTTAGCTTTTCCACACTCTCTCAGGATTATTTGGACTGAGAAAATAGATTACATCTGAAATATGTTACACACTAAGACATTTTATTTAACAAGACTAAACAAGTTTGGATTTTATCATAAACATGGTTTGATGCCCCTAATAAGTATCTGCTATTTACGATCAAAGTGTGCTCCGTCTTTACTGCATATCCATTCATCTTCACCTAGTATTCATAAAATTCTAAAACAAGAGGCAAACACGCACAAGGGGAAGCAGAAAGGTACCGGGCGAAGTGTGTACCAAATGCCCCTATCAGTACAACAAGAATTACACAGGTAAGGGGGTACAACAAGAATTATGCAGGTAAACTGGGGTGATTTTACATGAATAGGATCTACTGTTTTCTTTGAATAAAGATTTGCCCTCAAAGAATGACAAAACCCCATTGATCAATAAGACAAGTCTTTCTAAGTATGATTACAAAGTTATTTCATTTACAAAATCATAAGACTGATTCTACTAGAATATTTATGTACCTTCTTTCCTATTTTTATTTCTTTCTCCGGCAAAGTCTGAAAGTAACCTGGAAAAAAAAACAATCAGATCCAAATATGCATTTTTCACATGAAGTTCACATATAATCAACAAAAATCACATCCTAATTTTAACCAAGTTTCAGATTCAAACTGATGATTTTTTAAAATAAGGAATATTTCATGTCTAAAATGCCCTCAGGTGTATGTTTTATGCCACTGAACTTAATGGAAATTCAAATATCATAAACTTAACATTACTGAAAAAATTAATATTACTAAGTAATATTACTAAAGAATGATCCAAGACGATCATTTGCGCTATTTGAAATCTGAGCTTTGCTATGGATTTTTCTGCACACTTACCATTCGTACTTATCATCTAATAAAAACAGTAATTTGAGCACAACTACAATAACTGCTGCAGCAAGAACATCGTATTTCACTTTTCTTGTTGACTTATTTCCAGGCACAAGAGTCAGGAAATCCACATCTCCGATACCAATCTTTTTCACCACTCGACAAGCCCAATTATGCAATTCATCTGATTCAAGTAAATAAATAAAATCATAAAATTAGTAAGTTGAGACAAACTAGAAATACTTTTACAGTCCAAATATTTTGGTCATGTGTGAGGAAAGAATGTCTTTTTTAATGGTCTTTTAGGACCATTAGACAACATTTTTTTAGGCTGAGAAGCAGATCTATTCTACAATTCTATTTAGGGTATCTGTACAAGTACTGGGCAACCTTCACTGTGTTTACATGGAAAACAGTTGTAATTTATTATAAAGTCACATGGAGGGAAGGGGAAATATCAAATTTTTAATAGTGTTTAGATGCTACTCAAATGATGTTGTTAGACCATTGTGAACAGTCTTGGGGGGAAGCTATCTTAAGTCTGCATAGATATAGTTTCAAAAAACCACAAAAGCCAAAAACATTTTCCTGCACATGGACTAAACACTCCGGTAAAGATGGATTCAGTGCTGCAAAGAGGAAGAGGGGCTAGCTGGAAGGAAGCTAGTTGAGTATGAACAGCAGCCTCATCATGGCAGGGTAGTACCTGCTGTTACCCCAACAAAACCTGTCTGAATTACAAACAGTCCCAAACCTAAGTTAAAGCTGGCTTTACACTGTAGAGCCTAATCACACCTGCTAGTGCGGGTTATGTTAAGAAGATACAAATACAGCTCCAAAAGCAGCAGTAAGGTGCTTATACAGTCTGTTATTACTTTATGCTTATTTTTCACAGATACAAATCCCCCAAATTTCTCACCTTTCCTGTTCAGCAAGAAATACAGGAGTTGATTACATCACCATCAGATTCCACAAAGGTTAGCAATGTATGACTAAGTACAACCTTAATCCAGCTATACTTTATACTCTCTTGCTGCTTACAGAGAGTTAGGTAGGCACTCATTTTTAATCCTTTTGTATATAACAGTAAAAGTTAAACAAAATCTGGAAACCAATTTTTATTATAAACAGTGTCAGTGCGTTTTCTTTCATTTCAGACACTAAAAATGGCCTTTTCATTAGTATTTATTGTTTTAAGGAACACTGCCAATTTATGGCTTGCTTTATTTTTTTAGGAATTGCTAGACATCAACAATAGTCCTTTTTCAATTTGTAAAAAAAAAGAAAATGCTTCTATATGATAAAAAGCTTAGGTGCAGGGAAAAAGTAAAGGACAGTATATTCTTCTACAGTAACTTTCCCATAGTACTAAGCTTTGGATTTTTCTGTGATAAATCTGAAAATGCACATTTCCTAGCTTCTTCTTTGATTCAACTGATACTTCAACATCTGGAAAATAACGTGATCTCCTATGTGATCAGACCATGTGTAAAACTTCCAAATCAGAATTTCTACCATGGAATTTTAGTCCTAAATCTGTTGGTTATCTTCTCTTTATTCAACTGTAAGTAAACAGAAAAGCCAAGTAGCTTTACTCAACGTAACTAACTGTGAAATAAGACAATACCTCCCCCCGACTGTTAATTTTTGGAATTCTTTGAGGGGAAAAAAAAGTAATGTCAATTTACAAGTGATTTCACTGCATAACTCATCTTCAGTGACAGTGGTATTTGAAGTATGGTAGCTCAACAGACAGTTCACGTACTAGGACCAACCGGTCTTCCTTCGGCAATTCAACGTTTAGGACAATTTCAGGATAAACAAAACCATTCAATATTTATTCAGGATATGATTTCAAAATTAGATTGGAAATCAAGTGAGAGCACAGTTGATGTGTCACATAGCATCGCTTGTTAATGTTTAAATGAATGCTAATATGCAATATTATAGAATACACAGTCAATATTATATATTAGACAATTCCAGCACTAAGCAATCAGGTCCCAACTTCATTAATCATTTAACTACAGTTAACAAATCACATAAATTCATCTAGTGCCTCCTAGTTCAAATGGATGCTAAAAGATCTGAAACGAAGTAGCCACTCCACAGCCTTGGAGAGCCAGGACCAGAGTGCCCCTGCATATCTGGGTCTATAATACATACTCTAAAAGTTTGATGAAGATGTTTTCTGTAGAAATTATCTCTCAGTTCAAGATTAAATGGGTATAAATTAGAAGGAAAAGAGCAGGCACTTTTAAAGTAGTAATTCAAGTGGTTTTGCTACAGTTTAATAAACCAAAGAAAAATTTTATCAGTTCAGGTTTGGGAAAATATTTACCAGGTAAATTAGCTTCCATCAAATACTTCATGCACAACATGTCTGGATGAAGAAAGCAGCTGTCTGTTATATCTGGAAAACGAGGCAGTTCTAAAAACACTGCAAGCTCAAGCATTTTGTTGTATACTTCTTCATATGTAGGCCATGACTGAAAGAAAGGGTTAGAGGGTGTTACATATTTGCTCTATTACCATATTTGTTAATGGTTTTAAATTATTATTAAGTTATCGATGATAAAGTCTGCATTATTTAATACTGAATTATTTATACAGACTCTTCTAGCACTCTCTATGACTAAGCGCTCATTCAGGAACAGAGCGAGACTGCAGTACTGCAAAAGCAAAACACGTGCTAGCTTTAAAGTCCAGGAAATAATAAGGAACAAACAGGAAGTTGCCTCAGAGCAGCAACCAATCGCCTATTTTTGTTTTGTGAAGAGATCGGTATGACTCCAGATGCTCCAAAATTGAAAAGCATTGGAAAAACAAAAACCAAAGACAAAACCCAAGTGCAATTAGGGGTGAACTCTCTAAAGAGTTCAGAGATCACAGAACCACCAAAGGGTGGAAGTTGGCAGGAACTGCTTGAGATCATCGAATCCAAGCCCCTGCTTGGGTCAGCCAGAGCAGGCTGCCCAGGACCGTGTCCAGTTGGATTCTGTATATCTCCATGGATGGTAGCTCCACAAGGTCTATGGAAAATCTGCTCTAGTGTTTCACCACCCTCACCATACAAAAGAAAAAAGGTTTTGCCTTTATGTTTAAATGTATTCTTGTATTTCAGTTTGTGCCCACTTCCTCTCATCCTGTCACTAGATACCACTAAGGGGGATCTGGTTTTCCTCCTTTATATTCTCTCCTGTACGTATCACATAGTACCCCATGTGAATCTTCATCTTCAGGCTGAACAGGCACAGCTCTCTCAGCCTCCCCTCATTTGTCAGATGCTCTACTCCCTTAATCATCCTTATGGCCTTTTACTGGACTCACTCCACTGTGCCTGTATCTCCACTGTACTGAGGAGCTGAGAAAGGGGTCCAGCACTCTAGATGTGCCTCACCAGAGCTGCATAGACAGAATCAGCTCCCTTGTGCCACTAATCTTCTGCATAATGCAACCCAGGATGATGCTGGTGGTCTTTGTCAGAAGAGCACACTGCTGGCCCACAATTCATCTTCACAGCATCTTGTCCACCAGAATTCCCAGGGCCTTCTCTGAAAAGCTGCTTTTCAGCTAGTCAGACCCCCAGCTTGTGCTGGTGTCTGTGGTTATTCCGCAATGCATCTTTATGTATTCATTTATCATATTTATCAACAAGAATATGATCAATATGAGGCTGATGGGCCTGTAGTGCCCCAGATCCTCCTTCTTGCCCTTCTTGAAGACATGGGTAATGTTTGCTTTCTTCCAGTCCTCAAGACACTCCCCCAGTCATCATGACTTCCCAAAAATTATTGACAGCAGCCTTGTAATGACACCAGCCAGCTCCCTTAGCACTTGTGGTAGCATCCCTTCATGGCCCATGAACCTCCAAATGTCCACTTAGTTTATATATTCCCTAACCTGCTCCTTCTCCACCAAGGGTAACTCTTCCTTCCCCTAGACTTTCCCATCAGTTTCAAGGACCTGGGATTGCTGAAGGCTGCTCTTATCAAAGACTAAGACAAAAACCCATTCATCACCTTAGCCTTCTCCTTGGTCATTGTGACCATGTCCCCATTCCCATTCAGCAGCAGGCCCACATTCTCTACAACCTCTCATGTTTGAACATTTATTCATGACAATAAATCTGTGATTTTCTTTTCAAAACTACTGACTGCATGAAGAAAGTTCTCCCAATTTCTACTGAGGTTTTCCTGCTAGAGAGGAATATAATTTACAGACAGATTTTGACACGCTTATTCATAATGAACTCAGCAGGACCTGCAGTTTGCGCAAGTATGGGCTGTAAGATTTGACCCTCGTTTCTTAATACCTAAACTGCTTTATTAAACATTCTTAATTCTCAATATTTTAAATTGTTACTTAATCTACCTCTTATAGCAGTAACTTTCAGTTGTTAGGGCTACTTCACCATTTTCAATGTACAAAAGTAATACTTTTTCTGCTCTAGTTGGTGGTTCTAATGCAGCAGAGCACTTTATCAGGTATATATGTTTCATCAAGTCAGCTTGTGAATAGGGCATTTTGCTTTCATAGAATTTTAGCAGGGGTTTATCACTTTGGACACAGGTTCAAAACCTCCCTGAACAAGAGTGAATTCAGGCTTCTGTTTGGTTGGGTTTTTTTTCTAGACCTGATTAAAACCAGAACAATCATGTTTACAACAAGAGGACTGAAATAACGTCTTCTTATTCACGCATTTGGTTTCACCTATTTTAATATGAGCTGTGTAGCTGGTGCTCAAGTTTTATTGTTTTGAATGATTCCCAGCATTTCCTTTTCTTTCTTTAAATGATCTCCTCTCAGACTGCAGTTCAGACTTGCTTAATTGTGTGAACACATGCTTAAGCAAATGAATAATTCCTCTGTCACTATTACACATGCAACTCCTTGTAACAGTTAGGAAGTTGTATCATGTTCATTATATGTTGTTCTAAACAGTGTTTAAAATTGGCTCAGACTGCTGCAGGACTACCTTGAGAAACAAGAAAAACACGCATTACCAGACTTCTACAGAAGACGAGGCTCACTACTTTCCATTCCTCTTAAAAAGCAGTGCTAAATTGAATAACAAAACAATCCTGGAACAAAACCTGAATCATATGTAACTTCTCTGGAGCATATCTGGAGAAAAATTAAAGTCCCAGATGACTCAAACAAAAGCATTACATAAATCCTATTCCTAATTAGGCATAAAGGAAATATGTTTTTCTCTTTAATGAAAAGCAGTTGAATTAGTAGCTTCTTAATAATATATCACAGATGAAAATAAATTAGGACACTGTGAATTCAGTCATTTGAAGCATTTCCATTCTTGAATGTTAAACTATCACCAGTGAAGTTATCTGAACAGTCTAATATAGCACAGAGTTACTTTAAGGAATATAACTCTTACTTGAAGAACTCAAGGTAGACACCTACATCAACTTCTACCTGAGCTTCTCTCACTGTGTCAGGGTAAGCAGACAGCTTACACCATAGGCACCAGTGAAACATCCTTTCCTCCTCATACCCAGCACTGGCTGTTGTTTCAAAACTTTGGTTTGGAATTTAGATAAGGCAAATAGAGGGGTTTTTTTCAAAATGGCTACAAAATGCTTCTGCTTTAAAATGACAACTGATGTCTTTTTTTTTTTTTTTTTTTAATAGAGAATCATAGAATGGTTTGGCCTGGAAGGGACCCTAAAACTAATTTCAACCCCCCTGCCATGGGCAGGGACACCTTCCACTAGACCAGGTTGCTCAAAGCTGTGTCCAGCCTGGCCTTGAACACTGCCAGGGATGGGGCAGCCACAACCTCTCTTTTCGAGGAGCAAACATGACTGGCATCAAAATCACAAATAAAATATCAAGAGGTATCACTTGGCTTATTTTTAAAAAGTGTTAACGGACAAAATCTGTTCTTCATTGATGTGCGTTTACACAAAGATGTAAACACAATTGGGATGTGCAGATCTAGACCGGGGATATTAATCCACTATAAAGATACACCAAATCAATTGCTACTTTCCAGGACTTACCTCCCGAAGCTCAAAAACACTCTCTATGGTACTCATGTTCCTATAACACAGCGCTGAGTCATGACAATGCAAGCTGAACCAAACACCACGCTTCCAGGAGCATGCAGTAATCTCTTAAACTGTAAACTGCAAGCATAAGTTGGATACAGCACAAGATCACATCTCGGTCAGATACACCATAGCAAAGGGCTGAAGGCTGAAAGGTGAAGGACTGAGGAGATTTACTTCAGTAATCAAGTGCTGGTACTTTTCCCCACTCACTACATAGCCTGCTTGTACTCTCTTTAATTCTGAGGGAACTGTAAGTTCACAGTGCAGCTCTCTTATTCTACAAAGTGTCACAGATACTGGGAGGGTTAAAACAGAAGAACACCCAAATTCCACACAACCAGCATAGTACATGTTAGCACAGTATTAAGAAAAAGCAAAATACAGCAAACAAGCAACCTCAAAATTAATAAAAATTATCACCTTCCACGCAGCTCTCTATCTCAGCCAAAAGAAAAGAACCTGATAAAATGAGTTACATTGAAAGTCAACCAACAAATCAACTAGGAAAGCAAGATCCAGAGCTGAGGCCTCCCTGCTTCACTTGAAAAAACTCTGCCTCCAGCACCCCATGATTAAATCCCAGGGGAGGAGTTCTTGGACAAGAGAGGACAGTGTTAGATCATACGCCACATGCTCTCCAAGTATAACTTTCACTTATCCAATCATAAATTAAAAAATTCAAGTTGCATTTCTATGCTAAATATTAGGACAACTCCCCTGTCCATCAGCACATAGTGTTACTGAGCTCTCACCTTGTTTCGAGAACCCGGGAAACATTCCACATATAAAACTCAGTTACAAACCCTTGAGGGCACTTAATAATTTCAGGAAGACTGACAGAAAATCCTTTCAAAGTTATGCCACCTGCTAGTCTTTTCAGATGTTTCGCAAGCTGAGATTTCTTCAAGCCTGATCAACAGTGCTGACAGAGTCTATAACTCCTTCAGATTGGGTACAGAGGTTACTGAGAACTTTTCTTAACAGCTTTGTCTTTAAAATCTTTGTATCTTATTCCAATATCGGACAAATAAGGTTGCTGCAGGTCTTCTCCAGAAAGCTGTACAGAAGATTTGTACTGCTTGAGAATACTTTAATCTTTTCTTCCCCTCCTCACCCCTGCTGACTTCAGCTGAACATAGGAGAGCGAAATACACACTGTTGAGTCGGTGAAGAAGTGTCTAGAACAAGATTTTCATTATGATAAATATTTATTAGACTACTTAAATTGGTTGCCTTTATCTTTCAAGGTTACATGACATTTTTCACCTGTATTAGAAAAGAACAAGCTGGTTTTCAGAAGCAGATGAGCCAGACTATTAGCATGATAATCAGATCACAGTAACAGGTAATTGCTCTAGGTAAGCCACTACTGCAGCCTCTCCTTGTTTGGACAATATTAGAATGTTGCTGGTCAACAAGTAGAAAACACTATGCATTGGCTGGCTGTCTAAATTAATTTGGAGGCTTCACAGCTTCTTGTTTTACATGTGGTCTGACTGACTCTCTTCTTAGATGACTGCACAGGCCATTTCCTTCTCCTGTATCAGGATAATATGTCAGCAAGCATTACTTAAATATTCACAGTTCAGTTGATTTCATGATGATACTGTTCTATCCTTTCTGAAAATAATTAATTACAGAGTCGTTTTAAATTCTCCCTTTCATATTTCCCCTGCCTCCATCCTCCTCTCCTTTTCAGTACTCTTTGCAGCACAGTTCCCTTCCTCTCAATCCTCCTCCCTGTGAATTTCCACCCTGGGAACCCTTTCTTCCCACATCTGCACATTCTCTAAGGCTCTCACTTTCACCTGTGCTGCTCATGTTCAGCAGTGTATAGACATCTTTCTCAAGAGATTCTTCTAATGGCCATTTAATACTGAATCTAATAAGGTCCAACTTATTTTCTTTTCATTTTTGGCTTTTCATAGGTCTCTGGGAAACTTTGACATTTACAGTTTGTATATGCTTGCAATCATCCAAAACCCAAGTAAGGTTTCACCATTTTTAAGATAACGAATTCAACCTAGGCTAAATTTGAAAAAGGGTCTACCAGACTTCTCAGGAAATGGACTAAGAAAGCAATTTAACTTGAAGGTTTGGAAAGCATCAAGTTATGAGGGTTGGGGAGGGCTTTTTTCCATCATAATCCAGAATTTTGGTTCAATCCTTCTGTAAAGCAAGGCATGTCCATAAACCAAAAGATAGTTATTGTAAAAGTAATGAACCAAATGGCTGCCCTAATGTGTGTAAACATCTATGAATGCAGCTTGACTGGAACACACATTCTCAGGAACTTAAGCTAGCTTTAAATTCTCTTAAAGTAAAATTAAGTACCAACAATGAGCACAGCAGTCAAATGCTCTGTTGAGTTTGGTTCACCTCACTTTGCTTCTGCTGCTCAACTGGTTCAGATGTATCTGGCTGTCTGTAGCGTAACACTGGCTGGGATGATGCCAGCCACACTGCATACAGGTTACACAAAAGAACTGTAAAGTAAAGACAATAACTGTATCAGCTGTGAAATTTACACCCAAATTAGTATTTAAACCTTAATGAAATGACTTTGTGAACCAACTGTTACGAACTAGAGCCTTAATGTGGTCAGCAAGCCTAAGCACCTACATTACCAAAGATATGGATATTTTTTTTGTGCTTTCTGTGTGGTCTCATAGTACTCCCAATCTTGCTACCTCCCACACAAACACACATCAATAAACCTTGCTGATGGGTATTTTTTAAACATTTTTTCCCTTCCTTTGCTTAACCTCCATCTACCTCTCAGGGACCATCACCTGCTGGGATAGCAGCAAATTAATGCAACAGCCATCACACACAAATTAAATGTGCTTTAACACTGCATATTACTATGAATACAAACTTTACAAGATAAGCATCACTCACTAAACCTAGATGGAAAAAACCCAATGTAGTCAACTCTGTTGCAGTTTGAGTCTGTGCAGTCTCTTCATTAATGCCTTCTTCGCCAGAGCATAGGTTACACAGAAAAGACATACAAATGTTTAAAGGGAATCTTCAAGAGTGCCTTCCAACCCAAACCATTCTATGATTCTATAATATCATAAGCAGTGTTACCACTGCTTTACCAGATCTGTGGATTGCTGATGAGTGTGAAAGTATATTGGGGAGAATCACAGCACCCTGCTCCTCATCCTAACCTAGCTCACTACTGGAAACAGGAGACCAGATTCAATGAGCCTCAAGCCCGACATGGTGCAGCCATTTTTATGTGGACTAAATCAGTGGATACATTTTTTCAAACCCTGATATCCATGAATCACATGCAGATGCTGAGGTAACTGCGAGAGGGTGTGCCTGGAATTATTAAAAGGTAACCAAATGACAAAAAGAACAAAGATGGGTGAAACTGCTTCACTCCATGTAGATAACTGCTAAGAAATACACAGCTTGTGAGACTTCTTCCACCAGAAAAGACATAAAGAGGACAAGCATGCAATTAAAGTTGCTGCTTTACAGGCCTGCCATCGAGCAGAAAGGATAACTGAAAGGTTAAGAGAGGAGAATGAAATCAGCTTGTCCACCTTGAAGACAGGCAAAGAGTTGTCCAAGTTATCTGCCTGCAGCGCATGGGCAGAGGGAAATGAGGGGAAAAAAAAAGTCAAGATACAATTAGAAAATCAGCAGAATTTACACCAGCAGCCTCTCTTCCTCTCTCCTTTGATAACTGTTTCAGTTGAAACAGCTACTATATCTTCAATCCCCAAATTACTCCTGATCATTGTTGCAAGGGAGTAAAAAGGTCCTTTGTATAGAAAAAGAGATTAATTTTAGTAGATGACTCAATAAATAATGTGCATGCATTTTTGCGAGGAAAAAAATCCAGGTGTGCTGGGATATGAGATTGCATTAAATTGTCACAGGCAGGACTTACTGAAGAAGGGCCAGCAACCCAAACACAAGAGAAAAACCTAACTGAACATCCAGTCCAGATGTACCTATTTACTCTGAAGGAAAAGAAAAAAAGAGACAAGAAACAAAAGGGACGACGTTTTCGTTAGATGCCCAGCAGACCTTTCAGGAAGCTACTTTCAGAGGAAGACATCTTTTTCATTACATGATTCCTGGCTAAAGTGGTTCCTGAATAAATGAGTTTCAATATTATTAAACCAAGAGACACGTGTTTGAGCATTAAGGCTGCTCATGCTCTCTGAGAAATATCACTTTTCTGAAAAATGTAGTCCAGCAGGGAGTTGAACTGCCATGATGTACTAAGATTTAAGAGTTTGGGAGCAAATTTGATTGAATTTCATAAATATTTTGGTAGGTTTGTTTTCTTTCTTCATTAAGTAATGCTTAAAGGCAGGTATGGACAAGCTAGAGTTTCTGTTACACAACAGCAAGCTCCCATGATAAACTTGATTACAATAACCCTTTCAGCAGTGAACTTCCTCCTCAGCTATTTTTTTTTCTTTCAAATAAAAGCCTCACCCATGCTTCTTTTCATTCTGCACTGCTTTCTATCCTCAACAAGTACTGTGTGCACCTGTTAAAATGCACTAAAAATTACCGAGTTAGACAGGAAAAAAGGTCCCAAGATAGAAAGGCAGCCGCCCCACAAAACTAAGATTACAAGGTATCTCAAAACACCAGCACCCAGAGCAAGGATCATTGCTTGTTTCAGAAAGTAAAAGCAGCATAGCTGATCAGCAGAATTTGTATGGCTAGAGTTTTATACCTTTCAGGAGTTTTATACCTTTTCTTTCTCAAATGAGACAAGAATGACCAGCTTCTGGCTTAATTTGCATTCTTTAAATAGTTACCACTAAAAATCAAATAAATCACATGGCAATTAAGCTCATTCAAATTTTCATCAGGAAAAGAGGCTCTTACACATGAGACCTTGAATGTTTTGAGAAAAGGATCTCTGCAAACAGAGGAACATGTGTAAAAGCCAGTCTGGTGGATACACTTTCCAGGGAAGCAGAAAGCCATTGTTGTTCCAGTCTGAACACTCTGGGAGAAAACAAAGCAAACATACTGACCTGCATTCATGAGTTTATGAATAGATTTAGTCAGGAGTTACTTTCTTTGGATCAAACCCAAACTAAAATATAAATGTGCAATCCACCAAACCTAAAGTGTGAGACAATCTGAAAGGCAAGTTTCCTATGAGTCGCATGATGACTTGAAGACATGGGTACTAGCCAGGAGAAGATTATAAAGTGATATGAAAGTCTTTTGAAAAGCCAGCGTGAAAAAAAATACAGGGACATTTTGACAGGATTTAGGAAATCTTCAGGTTTCCTCATGATGGTGCCACAAACCCACCCCTTGCCTCAGGCAGGTCTCTTTGTCCCAGTTTTCCACCTTGTGATAGAGCAGCACACCACCACCTCCGAGAGCCCAGCCCCACAGAAACAGCCACCAGGTACCATCAGTTGCATGGCGATGCAAAATGACCAGCATCAAACGAAAGAACCAGTATCTTGCAACTCTACTGGCTTCATGTGGGGTGCACAAATGCAGGCTTAACTCCACACATGAAATGAAGGGAAGGAAAAGATACATGGAGCAGCTCATTACTTTCAGCATGCTAACCTAAATGCTCTCTTGGTTTAGAAACAACATGAGATGAAACAATTAATAATTACATCCTAGCACCATGTACACCAGTCTCAGCTAAAAGCAAATTTATTCCAGTTATTCTGAAATTCCATACGCTTAACTTTAAAACCTTAATCGCTATTCAAAGACATGAAAAGACGATAGCATTAACTTAATCTCTTCACAAATCCAAGACCTTGCTTTTAGGGCCAAAAGAGAACTGCACAGAACTGAAGGCTGTCTAGAAATATTATGGGTAAAGTGCAAAACCACTTAAGCTACCATCTCTGCCATTCCAGGAGGGCTCCCCCATAACCTAGAAGCTATTTACTCTTACATGGCTTTTCACATTTCTCCTCTTGCCACATTTCTAGGCCAGACTTCTTGCAAATGCTCCTTCTTCCTCCGGGTGTTGGGATCATCACTACTATCCAACAGTGAGAAATTTTGCATTGTGAGTTTTTAAACAAGCAATTAGTTTAGTTCCTCCACCAAAAAACCTAAAGGATCACTAGAAAAATTACAGTTGTGAAAAATCTCTTTTCAAAAGCACAGTTTTTTGCTTAAGAAAACTGTGTAGTTTTCATTGCTTAGGATTCTTTGCCATAGGCTAGAGGTACTCTTTTTAATCAGCAATTCTGTGTACTTTTACCATTTAATCATTCCTCAGCATTTTTCAAGTGCAATGAGAAACATCCCCACATCTCTAAATCTGAAACTTTAAAGGATGTAATTTAGTTCACATAACTTAAGAGCTTGAAGAAGGACTTTAAAAAAAAAGAGCTGTTGTGAGATAACGAGTTAATGAAAAATGAAGTTTTATGACCGTAAAAAAATACCCCATCCCCAGAGCACAAAAACCACAAACTGAAACCCTAACTGAAATCCCAGAGCAAAAAAAAAAAGTAGTTGTATCATATCAATCCCAAAAGTTCTCTTTAGCCTTGCATCCAGCAGCGAGCAGGAGAAATGTGTAGGGAGGAATTTATTATGAACCAAGTAAGCCACAATGATACTACCAAACACCTGTCCAGCTTCACTCCATTTATGCCTGAGTCAGCAGTGAGATCTCTGCATTTTTCAGTTCCATATCCCTTTTTCTTCATGTCATTTGTCCAGTCATTATCTGTCCCTTTTAACGTCCAGAACATACTAACACAAGGAGTTTCACCAGTCACCCACAAAACATACAAAGCCACATTTCCTGCTGCTTGACTCTGAACCTGCAGACCAGTTCTGACCTTTTCTGACACCTCCCGGTCATTCTATTGGAAGACACATTGAACAGTTGCCACCTAAACACATTCTACAAACTATCGCCACATCTTCCTCTTAGTCACATCTTCTTCAGAGGTTGAAAGGTAAATAGATAATATTAATTGTTCCTTGTAGGAAAACTGTCCCTACATCTGATGATCCTTCTTGTGACTCTGAGCCTCTTAGTTCTTCTGCAATTTTGAGAAGAGGGTAAGTAAGAAAAGCAAAAAACTCAACTAGAATTCCATATAGTGTTTAAGATATGGATGCATGATAGATTTATATATAACATAAAGTAGATTTGATCTCCATTCCTGTCTTAGAAGTCAGGAGTTATTAGAAAATAATTCCAGTGTAGCTGGGCTACGACAACTGCATATTTGAAAACAGCATCATGAAAGGATTGCAGAAACCTGTATAATTAAGATCATACAGATATTTAAATGAAGGCTGGTACATGAACATGATAGCATTGATAACACCAGCTTTCAGAGAATGATAGAAATAGTATTCTTTAAAAAATAAATTCACTTCCTATTTCACAAATGTAACAGCATGGACAAATCTGTTGATTGACATGTATTTCATGGGTGTGCTTGGGCACAAAACAGGCAGGAGTGGGGAAAAAAAGGTCTATTATCTCTGTTCTTTAATAGCAGCTCATGGGTAAATGAATTATAGTCTCTAAAGAAAGAAAGCCAAAAACAAACGTAATGCCTACCCACTGTAACAATGCCATAAAAAAAACCCCCAAACTTGCACTGTATCTGTTCTTTAAGATTGTCTGCTTTCCAATTTTCTTCAATTGCTATTATTTTCTCCAAATAGACTTAAGATATTTTTCTTTTAAGTCAACTGTTGGACAGGGAGAAAATCTGACTAATTTCAAACTGTATTTGCTCCATCTGTACTCTCGCAAAGCAGTGAAGCTCAGAGATTATGTATTTCAGTAGATGCAGAATGGGGAAAGTGTGCCCTTTTTTTTTTGTTCTTCCTCCCCAATAAAGCATTTTTTGCAAGATTTGTTCCACATTGCCCATAACATAGGATTAAGACTTTTATCAGGAAAGACAGGAATAAAAGTGAAAAAACCCAAGACTAAGTGGAATGAAGACAACAAAGCAACTTGTGGTATACTTCTGTTTGCACTGGGGTTTTTTATTTAAATTACCATTCTTCTTTAAAAGGCACTTCTGCAAGCGTAGGTGGTTTTTGCTTACATCAGTGATACGCATCTAACCTTTTCTTACAAGGTTTACTCATCAAAAATGGTCAGCAGACCATTTTATTTTAAAAATCATTTTCACACTAGAAAATGATTTAACATACCAGCATTCAAAACAATGGTGTCACTTTAGTGAATGCATTGTTGTCATCTATCAAACTAGCAATACAAAAGAGTCACCAAATGGTATAAATCATTTCCACTGTAAGAATGTCAGTACAGTGACCTCCCTCATGCAATATTCAGAATACAAAGGTGTACAGAGGAATTTCACTCCTCCTTAGACAGTGGGACAAAAACCATAAAGCCCTAGAACAGTGATTCACTTCATCTGCCCCTCCTAGAAGAGTACTATAATTAGGAGACTAAATCCACACCCTCAACTAAAGAAATACCAGCACTTAAGAAATACTGTCAAGTTTATAAACTTCTATTCACAAACTCCGTAATGAAACAAATGCTAATCCTTCTGCTTTTAAGTTGATGAAATTACAGTACCATAAATAGCATATTTGATATAAAACAATCACAAAGAATGAAATACCATTTGCTGTATAGAACCACTCAGCCACATTGCATCCGATTTAGGGTACAAGTCAAGGAATGATACTAGCAAACCTAAGGGAGGAATTAGCCTGAAGAGCAAGACAAATACCTACTTTTGTAGTGACGCTAAAAACAGTCATCATGAGATTTCTAAGGATTTTCAGTGATCAATATTAGAACTTCATACAAGCTTATGCTATGTAAGCTTAGAGTTTACCCAGAATATTTAGCCCTTGGCTCTACCATTTGGAGAAAGGCAGGCATGAGCAGTGTGCTCTATTGCCATTCCAAAGCTCTTCCATAGTTTGAGTACAGATCTTACTCTTTCCTGTGCTGCAATAAAGTTTACTGCTCATCTATTTTACTGTGTGAGAAGCTACTCATGTCTTCTGTATTTGAAAGAACGATGAAGAAGTACTTAGGCTTTGTTGTTGGTGCAAGATGGGAAGAATTACCACTGTGAGTGAAAGCAACATGCAAACTCTACAAGCTTGCCCAGCCCTACAGGAAAAGGTCTGAGCGTAGGCAAGAAGAGAGAAGCATCAATACCCTAATAACAGTTCCTCTGCTAATCTCCATCTATCCTTCTTGCTATCTACATGGAAGTTAATGAAAATGTTCCCAGTGTGAGAGCTACTCTTCAAAGCCTCCCAAGGAAGCCTTGGAAGCTACTTTTCAAAGCTTCCTATCTGTCTAAGTTTAGGCACTTCAAACACAGTAAAATATTTTAATGAACCTGTGATATGTCCTGACTGCAGGAAACCAAACAGAAGCAGCTTAAAGTATCTAACAAGAAAATGCAAACAGGTGTTTCCAACATGAATAAGCTGAGCAATACACCTAGACAGAGATGTATTAGACAGTTTCCATGTGTTATTCAGTACTGTAAATTCAAAGAACTAGTTTTTGAGAAACCTGTAATACTGATGCTACTTCTGGTCAGAACATAGCCAAACTATTCAACTAATCCTAGCAGCATAAATTACATGAACCCTCTCACACTTTATAACCAACTGGCAGAAATTATTAGAAATTAATGAGGACTGAATGCCAAATTACTTCTAACATAGAGCCATTAGCCTCAAAAGCTGAAGACTACAACCAAATCCTTCTTGTGGTTGCATACGGCAGGTAATCATCAAAATACTGAGCAATCATCTTTTCTTAATCCATGAGAAACCCTCCAGTTTGATGCTTTCCTCCAGGCTACCTGACAGTTCTTCTGCCCCCAACATTCACAGGGAAATCAAATCCGGAGGTGTCTTAAACTACTTCAAACTCGACAGCTAAATTTACAAAACAAAATCACTTTTACTATGCTTGAACAATGCCGACTTGATTCAAGTACATTTTTGTGGCACATCCCCAATTAATTCAAACCAGTTTTTACAGAGGAACCGAGTAATGTTAGATGGTCACAAGGCACAAAATGTTTATACAGCTCAAGTATTAATAACCATATTCCAATTGTAATGTTGCCTGTAATGAAGAGAATGAGACACCTAAATCTGAGGTTTGGTATATTTAACCCTTCTGCCATAGTAGTAACTCAGCAACATTCGTCCACATTGTAATATAAATGATTAACACTACATCAACATTTTCAACCTGGAAGATAAGTCCTGCGTTCAGGTGCCCTGCACAAGGACACAAGTTCTGAGTTTAAACCTTGTTCTCAAGTAGGATAGTAAATGATATAAAAATGTGTTGCTCCTTGATATCAAAGCACACACTTTAGACCTCTCAAATACAGTTCTGGTAGGTCACTACGCTTTTTATTGTGGGAAAATGGACTAAAGGAAAAACCACAAATAAAAGAACCCTCTTTTGAAGCAGAAGGGGGGTTTGACTACACAGTGCTCCTGGATAAAAAACAGCCAAGAAAGAATACTACAGATATTTTGAAATGAAATAAGACTGAGCAGCAGCAAAACTAAAAAACAAAAACCACCCAAACCCTTGAATTTCAATGTCACGGGTAAATGGATAAGTCATGAAACAAATGTGAAGAAAAGGCAAGACTGCTCTGTAACTAGAAAACACATATGAACCCATCTTGTTAAAATCATATGCAAGGAAAAGAAAAATTATGTCTGAAAAAAAGCTATGCAGTATCTGATAAAACTGAGTGTTTTACAAAGGAGAGGCCCAGGTAATTTACACACAAGAAGCTTCAAGGAAGTAACCGAGGGGCTCTCAGAAACACAAATGTTGGTTTTTAAATGATCTTAAGAAATCATATACATCAAAGGACAATGCACATTAATATGCAGTATTTTAGAAAATGTAAAAAGGGGAGATCCAGGAACTCTAGAATTATTAGCTTGGCGTGGATCCTGAACAAAATAATACAATGGTAATGGGAAAAAAGGGAAGCTAAAAATATCTTGTCAATCAAGCAAAGGTCAGGAGAGGAGAGAGCTGAGTGAAGCTCCAGCTCCCAAAAGGAGCTGCTCTGAAAAACCTTTTTCCTTCTTTATGGGATAGCTAAAGGCAGCCCAAATCAAATTAACGCAAAGTCTCACCAGAGAGAGAAGAGCGTAACTCATAATTGTACTCAAAACTCAAAAGCTGCCCTGCTGGAAAGCAAGGCATGCAGAACAAAGGAGCAAAAACAGAAGCATCCTTCATAGCAGAGGAGTACCTTGGCAAATTCACCTCAGAAATCGGATCTCTCAAATCCTCAGCAGAAGTGAGATTTGATTGAAGCTGACATAGAGAGATGGGAGGCAGAAGGATTAGTGGCAGGGAAATACAGATACAAAAGTGCTGCCAGGAATAAAACCAAGCAAAATTAAAAAAAAAAAACCCAAACACACACACAAAAAATTGTAAAGAAAGAAACGGAAAAAAACAACAAAAGAAAATACAAGCTGTGGAATACTGTAAAAGAAGAAACAAAAGAACGGGCAAGTTTCCAGACAGCGTAGAGATGATCACCTCTCAATGTTTAAAGCAAGCCTTTCATTCCCAAATAAAAGAGGAAAGAAATTTAATAATCCAGGCTAGGGAGGGGGTGTTTGTGAATGCATGACTGCAAAGTATATATTCCTCCAGCTCAAATAAAATAAAATAAATCCAAAGCATCAAATAGAATAAAACACTCTGCACTGAAGTAGCACATTCTCAAAAGTGCTAAAGTTTTCCAGCCTACTTTATAAAAGCATTATACTGACTTCAACACCTATCCCAGCTTATTTTAAGGAAAAGGAAGGCTCTGTATGAAGCTGACCTTTTCTTAGGGCAGCAAATATTTCTTTCCAAATTCCTCTCATCATCCATTCATACTGGACTACGAATTAAAATTCTTATTAAACTGAAAACAATGCAGAGCTGGCCAGAGCTACTGCCCTAACCCAACACAGACAAAAACAGACATAATTTTAATGTAGAATAATAGGCTATTAAGCCTGTATATATATATTTGTATATATCAGGGAGAAGAAAGAAACAAGAAGTCTTTCAGTTGGGTGAAAAGAGGTGGAAGAAAATCCTGACATGTGCTTTTTAGTCTTATGACAACACTGATTTATGACAAATACTCCATATTACTCACTTTACCAGAAAACATTCAAGAATTTTCCACATGCAAAGGTAAGGAGGATGCTAACATCCCTCTCAGCTGGAAGTTTAGAAAGCAGTTCTGTATCATAGAAAAATCTTCAAAGTAACACTAGGAGTTATTTAAGAATCAAGACATTTAGGAATGGAAATAGGTGAATTATAGAGAGCAGCATTCAAACTAAACAGAGCTTCTGTGAACATGGCTAAGTTGGAGGCAGGATATATAAACAGGAAATAAAACCATTACAATGTATCCTTAGACAAACAAAAAATAACCTGGGTGTTCATTTTCTCACATTGCAATGTTAAAGCTGTCTGAAGTACATTTCTTGTTATAGGAAGCAATACTCAAGGGATTATTAAAAATACCAAACAAAAACCAAAACTAAAATGAAAGACCCACAGAAGGAAACAGAGAAGAAGGGAATTATGTTGTAAAACAAAAAAAGGAAGCATTTTTAAGATATAGGTTCCTAGAGAGCAAGGTCTATCAATAACACTGTCAACAATGAAGCCTTCAGTGGCCTTGCAGAAGACAGAAGGTTTCAGACAGAACCGTGCAGTTACTTCTATTTAAGATTAAAAAAAACGCAAGAAAAAAGAGAAAGGACTGTATGGAGAAGCCTTTCCATGACCACACTCCAGAGCAGACAACATAGCAATGGTAATTTGGTAAAGAACTGTTTCTTTTGTCTCTGAGGGCAGATTGGTGGACAATTCTGAACAGAACTGATCTAACACCTACCAAGACTAACTTTCCCTTAGCCCCCCATTCCTGAGGACAAAAAACCTCATAGAGATTCTTAATAACTTTATGAAAAAGGAGTTATTTTAAAGTTGGAGGAGATATCAAGAGAAGGGAACATCACTGAGGTCACACATGGGCTTCTTGCCAAGTCCAGACACCTGTGCACCAAAAAAGACGACCATTCCCACAGCTCTTCAGAACAACAGCATCTGAAGGATATTTATGAGACTACACCTATCCTGTTGCACACAGCACATACTCCAAAGTGATGTGTTTGTTATCTTCGATACTTCAGTAAATCATGTTGCCCAACAGCCATGGGAGTGACCTGCTTACCTATATATACACATAAATTCAAGTTCGCGTGTACATGTTAAGAATGTGAGAATAAAAACCAAAAAAATTTGTTGACATGAAAAATAAAAAAAATCAGTCTACAATGCATCAAGGGTGAAATACGCCAAAAAGTCCTGAGTTTTATAACAAGTAATGAAAGCTAAAAGGTAAACTTGAGATAGCAAAGCAGGACCAACTTTAAACAAACAAAGTAATTACATAAAAGATAATTGGTCTTCCAGTCCTGAGACAAAAATGTAAGGAAAAACAGATCTATGGCAAGGACAAGCTGTTGCTAGCCCAGGAGAAAAGCGATGCTTGAATTAATTTTGTATGAGGATAAAGATAAATCCCTAAAAGCAAACTAGAGGATGTGTATCTTAAAGGATGTATCCCTACTTCAAGCAGAAATGGAAGATGGAATTTGTGTGTAGCTCCTCTTGATGACAGATACTATCAACAAAACAAGCTGAAAGCAAATTAGCCATTAAACTTTATGTATACCACTACAAATTTACAAATTCATTTTAACTCCTACACCAGCAGGCTCCTAAAGAAATGGGTATCCTGTGCAATAAAAAGGAAGCAAAGATGGCTTCCATCCAAACAGAAAAGATGACTGTGCTCATCAAAGACCACTGGCTACTGGCATAAGCCTCAAGGTCAGCAGGGATTTACTGCAGTTAAACAAATTGCAAATAGCACAAAAACCCAGCACAAAACCAAACCAACCTCGATATCCTGCATAGAACAAACTCCAAAACTTAAATATTTTAGTCTCTCTTGAGGTATAAAAAAAGGTTTTAATGAAATGGAATAAGAATACTTGCTTTAGGAAAAGGAAATTTCTCAGAGTAAGATGAAAACTTATTTTCCTTCTTCTGTATTGGGAACTTAGAACTTCTGAACTAAGAACTAAGCAGGAGCATCCTGCTACTGATGCTATTTGCGCTTCTAAACCCTCTGATGGTGCATTTAGGTAAAACCCATTTACCAAAGGCTAGCTTCTAACATACATGTGATTTTAACAGAGGAAGGGATAAATAGGATGACTAATCAAGTGAAAGTTTAGAAAAGAGACTTGGAGTAATGGAATGATATAACACATATGGAAGACAAACTATTCACTTTACACAAAGATCCTCTTTGCAAAGTACTTTTATCTGTCATAAGATACTTGTGAGGTAGAACTTACCTCCAGCTAGGACCTAAAATATGTCTAACAGTCATGCATCATGATAAAGGTGATATGGAGAGGTGGAGACTCCTTTTTATTTATGAGGCAGTCACACCCAGAGCTCACAGGGTGCTGGACAGAGGTGTCCAGACACCATAACACTTGTGGCAAGTATTCTGAATTCAGTTTGGCAGAGTGAAGATTTATGTCCTTCTTATTGGCTGTTCAATTACTAAAATATGAAGCACTTATCTGCCACGTACACTGAAAATGTGAAATAGAATACAAGGCATACTACACCATTAGACTCATAGCATACTTGAGGTTGGAAGGGACCTCTGGAGCGTCCAACGCCTCTGCTCCAAGCAGGGTCAACTACAGCAAGTTGCTCAGGATTGTGTCCAGTCAGGTTTTGTGCATCTCCAAAGATAAGGAGATGCACAGTGGCTCAGGGCTGCCTGTTCCAGCCTTCAATCACCCTTACAGTAAAAAAGTGTTACACGTCCCTACACAGAGAGACAGAAAGTAGATGTGACTCAACTTGTAATAATTATTGCACTTATTTTTTTAAAGCTGTAACGCTCAATCTTGCACAAATTCAGTATAATTTTGCTATCTGGGAAATTGTCACTTAAAAAAAAAAAAATCAACTTTAAGCCACTGAGATTGTTTTTATACAAGCTGAGCCTTACCAAGTTAAGCTTCCCCTGTACGTAATGGATACTTTATATGACTTTAAATCCTTCAAGCTAGTAGGAAATAGCTACTTCTCAACTCAAATTTGGGCTGCAGGGAATTAGCACAGGACACAGCTAAATGCACTAAAAATCTGTTCAAAATAAAAATAAAACAAGAGACACAGAAATTCTTTACTGTGAGGGTGGTGAGGCATTGGAATGGGTTGCTCAGGGAAGTTGTGAATGCTCCATCCCTTGCAGTGTTCAAGGCCAGGCTGGACAGAGCCTTGGGTGATATGGTTTAGTGTGAGGTGTCCCTGCCCATGGCAGGGGG
>JANRGW010042144.1:39991-52524 GCA_024733675.1 Psilopsiagon aymara
TCCCTGCCCATGGCAGGGGGGTTGGAACTAAATGATCTTAAGGTCCTTTCCAACCCTAACTATTCTATGTTTCTATGACACACTGAATAGTCCTGTCAACTACCAAGATTTCTGAACATTTTTGTAGCTCATATTCACCAGACTTGAAGCACAACACGGCATCAGGGCATCTTACCTGCCTGGTTCTTAACAGTCATAATCCCATGAAGATTTTGAAGATAACTGTCTATAGAATATTATATACAGAACACCAAGGAGAAAAGAACGCAGGCTGCATTTTCAGGATGAAGTATTACACAATCTGACTTCCTGCTCCAGGACAATAACCTCATCTCTTGAATTTCTCAAAACTCGTATGTCAAAACTAGATACAATGAACTACTGGTAATCTCAGAGCTGCAATGAGCAGCAAGATCAGTCCTGAAATACAAGATGTAGGAAACAGCTAGTAAGGTTTTTGCAATTTTCAGCCCAATGATGTAGTAACAAATGTTAAAACAAACCTGAGGATGAATTACTAAAGGAACATTGAGGGTAAAGCAGGGAGCAGATATTCCTAGAAAGAGGAAGCCACAATAATACTGGAGTGGCTGGAAAAATATACAATCTCAATAAAAACAAAGTTAAGAGATGACTTGATTACTAAGTGTATCTGCTTTATACTTCGGAAGTGAAAGGTGCAGGTGTCAGAATCACAAACAAGATGGAGGTCAAAAGTTACACATTCAGTTTTTAGATCAGCAATTTCCTGTAAGCTAAGCAACAGACTACACTAGATACAGGCTCATCATAAGCAACATGATTTTGGGGGTTCTATACCAGTTTGTGAAAAAAGGGAAGTGCACATATGCTACATAAGTGAGGGTAAAGTGGAAAAACTTCCTCTTTATATAAAGGTGGGAAAAGATTAAATTGACCAGCTTCTGGCTCTCAAATTGTGAAGTCCCACTCCCACATCAGGACATGCTACAGTCCACAGTGGAAATGTGCTTGTGGAGGGACAGTAGAATAAACTGAACTGTCAGCTGTGGGAGAAAGTAAGCTCACAAGGATTGATGACAGAAGGATGCCAGAGGGACTCTTCATCAGGGAATGCAGTGATAGGACAAGGTGTAGTGGTTTTAAACTTAAACCAGGGAAGTTCAGGTTAGATATAAGGTCATTTCCAACTCTAAACATTCTACTGTTCTGACAATTCTATGACATCACCTTCAGTACTGGCATCAGACCATCCTGCATGCCAGAAAAAAGTCTATCCCAATAGAAAGCACGAGGATCCTCCAATCATCATCTCCTCTCTGCAAACCAGATCTCCCACACTGAGGTGTGGTACAACTTTTGCAGCTGCAATTCATGTGAATTGTGTGATTTGTGGGATGGGGGGGTGGGGGTGGGGTATTTTGTTTGATCTGGCCAGAATACAAGTTCTATGTAACCATTTTTGAGAGACAAAAACTCCTCCACAGGATGGAGGTAAAGAAGGACCGAGATATTGCAAATTAACAGTTACGTTTTGTTTTTAAAGTTTACACCTACATTTCAATAGGTCTTTCCTATTCTAGAAAAAACACAAGACAGAAAAAGAAATCAAGAGGTTCTATGTTAAAATTATGCCCTTATTTTTAACAGTTGAGGTCATAATTATTATTTATCCAGACAGGAAAGCAGTGGTATTAAAAATACCACTTATTGGAGAATGCTAACATTACTTGCAACATCATCATTGAGGGCTTGGGCTAAGAACATCTTATAGCAGACTAAAACCTAGCTTTTCCTGTTAGCAGATTTGCTGCTTTCTTTCTTAAGAGCTAATATTTTATTCAAACACTTCAAAAATCCATAATAAACTTCTCTGCAACACAAGCACGAGTGGGCAATCATTACCACAATACATAATAACCTTAAATAAGGGAAATTTACATTTTACTCAACTGTCCATCACTATTCAGCTTCTAGAAGGGTCATAACCCCTTAAGTAGATTTTAGGTTTGATATTTCAACCAGTACAGGAAGAAACAAAACAATTTAGATAACATCTAAACCATATTTTATGAAAAGGATATGGAATTACAAACAAATTCAAGAGATATTTTAAGGAAGCACCAAAAAAGATAATATACTGCTCCTAGATGCAAAGCAAAGTCTTATTCCTGAGTGTTCCAAAAAAAGTTCTGACTACCTTTTCCTCCAAAAGTATTTAGTGATTTTAGTTCGACTTAGGTAATCAGCTTAATAAGGCTGGTTAAAGATTAAAGCATTCCAAGTCACAGAGGGCACTGGTTTCTGCACAGGCTCCAATAATGCGAAATATCAACTGTACCACAGAAGGACAGATTTAATCATTTTCTTCATACAGTGACCAAAAAAAAAATTAAAATACCAGAAGATAACTAAGTTTTAGCCTTTTTTTATTTTTAATCATTCCCTTAAAGAAAAAAAATTACCTCTACACAAAAGATCTTCAGATCAAGCCCAAATAATTTCATCTTCTCTGGAAAATACTGGAAAACATTCAAATATGGAATATGACCTTCAACAACAAACCTGCATAAAAAAGGACCAAAATAAATCAGTATTTAGTATGACAAATGCATACATTTATTCTAAAATTAATATACAAATCAACTTTGATTTGAAGCAACATGGGTATTATACTGCCTAAGCAATTTGATCTGAAGCAACACACCCCTAAATGTTCTGTCAGACAAAAAACAGCTCAATCATTTAATAGGCCTCTAAGTTCAAGCTTGGGTATGATTGATAAATGGTAACGTTATGGCAGAAAGCTTACAATCAACACACTTGCACGGAATTTGTTCTGCACATTCTTCAGCTACTGCATTTCTGAAACTGCCTTAAGCCTCCTCTGAATGGCATGGCTTTCTTTTTTTTGCAAAATTCTAAAGCTCTAAGTAAATGTCACTTTTCAGACGCATACTTTCTGCTGGAGCAGCTCCAGCCACGTAACGTTGTAGGGAGGAAAGTCACAGAATGAGTACCAGATATGCAGAAATGAAACCCCATTAATTACATCTGTATTCTAATTTTTTTTAAAAGTATTATTTTGCAATGAATAGAAATTATTTTGTATATGAATAAATACAAAATAATTATATTTTATTTGCATCTATCGAATGCAATTTTCTGTTAAAAATGGGCTTTGGCAAAGTGGTTGACAGTAGTATGTGGGATTTTTCTTGGCTTTTTCATATATATATGAAGATTCAACGATAGGTACCAGTAAAAAGCCACCACCACACCAAACCCCTGATCTTAGCCAATATTATCAAGTATCCTAGCTGACATTCACACCAGGCAAAGCAAGCACTGGACATCCATGAATTCTCACAAGGGAATCAATGCTACCCTCATTCCAGATTAAGGCAGACTAATGGTTGCCCATAGAACTAAACTAGAATTGCCTCCTGTCTCTTCTCCAAGCCAATTTTGTTAAAAGCAGATATTAAACTTCAGTAAGTTAACATTTCAAACAGAGAAGACCCTGCTCTTTAAATGGCATTAGAGATTTGAAAACTATTTTCTCTCCTGCTAGCTGTGTTATCTGTGCATTATCTCTCTGATCTTGCTACAGAGATTATTAACTTTTCAGGTCTATAAAATCTGCAAGTCCCTTCTGGGTTCCTACAGTGGTTGTAATGCTGGCTTCTGCAACTGCTCCCAATGCAGGGCAGTACCTAGCCACTTCAAATGCTAGCTAGATCCAATCCCAAACACTGAAACTCCAGGTTTCATAAGCACAGCAATCTGGCACTTCCATTCAAAATTAATCTGGAGGAAAAAACAAACAAACAGAAAAACCAAACTCACAAACAAACAAAAGAACATAAGCAAGACAGAACTGTATCTTCAGAGCAGCCACTCTTGAGGAGGATTCACCTCCCTCCCAAGCCAACAGCAATTCACAAGCTCACCTTCCCTCTTCCAACGTAGTGCCCTCACCATCACTTATTGCATGTTATGTTGTGTATGTCTACTGAAGTTGACTAAAATTCTATTAAAAGGCTGAAAGGTTTACAATTACATCCTATTTTTTCAAACATTAACTGAATTTTCAGTTTAATTAGAAAACTGAATTCAAACCAGATTAAAATGAAAAGAGCATTTTTTAACCAAAACTCTCTTAGTTAGAATTAAACCATCATTGTAAATGATTTCTGAAGAACAGCAGTCTGAAAAATCATGCTGCCCAGTAAATTTATTCTGAAGCTCTATGTGTTGGTTTCTTAAGTTAAGTGGTAAAAGTCATTGCACAATCCTTTCTAATCCAGTGGTGTAACAAAATTTCAGTAGCTTTCCTCAACCAGGGTAAATAGCATTTCCTGACCCCAAGTGGAGATGTGCACTGGTCCACACACTCAATGAGGTTATCATGCAAACCCAGCACTGGTTGCTTGTTCTTGCCATCACACCTGATCTACCAAGCAGCTTGCATGTCAGTTCTTTGTTTCCATCAAAGTCATCTGCTCTAAACTGAAGAACTTCAACTTGAGGTACGGTTTCACCAAATGCCCTGAGTCATCCTAAAAGGTCAACATAACTAGTAGTACTTCCCCCCTTCTCATCTGGCTGTTTGCTCCTGTTGCTCATCATTCTCTTCCACAAATGTAACTCATAACAGCAGCAAAAGACTACCCCTTACCCTATTGCCAGAAATAAGAGTTTCTTTCACATCACCTGACCAACTGAGGAGGCTCACAGCTGTCTCCAACAAGTGCAAGGGTTGGCAGAGGGAAGGGGATGCATCACATAGGAGAAGGAAAGAAGAAAGGTAAATGAAACCTTCCTCTTTCAGCAACAGTGACCCATTACAGGCTCAGCTGATGATAAGCTTTGGCTGACACGTGTTAAGGTGCAATCACACAATTAGCTGTCAGATCTTAAGAGCTAGTACCAAGACACAGCAACCTGCAACCTCCTGAGCCAGCACAGTAGCAGCTAGAAGAGGACAAACAATTAGGACCTTCCTTTGGGTGTGGTGTAGTGATGATTGCAGCAAACCACCCTAACAGCTTGCGGCCTCTGAGATGGGAAATCCCACCCTCCAGTTCTCTGCCTCACACTCCTCCCTGCTGACAAAAGCACTTGTGTGACTCCTCAGACAGAGGCTTAGATTAAGCACTAGTCTTTTGTTTTCCAGGGTTTGATTCCAACCAAACATATTTCCAGACTCAGCTGACTGCAGGAGCGTTATTGACAGCGCAAAGCAGAAAGGGACTGCAATGAAGCAAATTGACCTGCATGAAACTGTCTGGTGAAACTTTATTTTCTACAGATCTACTTCTTTCAACTAATATACTGTACACAGGATGAATGCTGGTACCCACGGCAAGAGAAAGAGCAGGGATGTTTAAGCAGGACCACAGCAACAGGAACTTCCACCACCTTAAACTGATCCTGGAACCACATCCTTACACTGCAAGAGACAAGCAGTGCCCATCTAAATGCTGTGGGTTGTTTTGTTTTTTAAAAACAGGTTTTCACTAACTTGGCTGTACTAATTCAAAGCATTGCAGCTGTTTAAAAAATAATGACATCTTTCCCAGCATGAAATTACTGTCTCCATGCAAAAGAATGCTCTTCTTTTGCAGGTTAAGAGTTGCTTTTACATTCTAAAATTACATGAAACGGTGTAAATACCCTGTTATGAATACACTGTGCTGATGATTCAGGTTTTTAACACTTACTCCAAAAGCCTAGACTTGGAATAGCACTTCAGAACATTTTCTTCTGTCTGCTGTTCTTCCAAACCTTTCATTTAACAGACAGACAATCAAAAAACTTGCAAGATGCTCTATCAGTGAAGTGCTTGGAAACCTGACTGGCAGATACAATACACAGTCCATGTTCCTCTAATTACAGCAACAGTATGCATTAGTAAGGACCAAGTATGAAAAAAACCCCAGGTCCTCCTCATGCTACAAGGAAACAATGCATCTGTTAAAGCCACAGAATAATGCCACAAACCAATTACAAGTTTAGTCTTGTCAGCACAGCTAGGTATAACCCCATTTGAAAAGCATTAGTTCTCAGAATCTCAAAGTCTAGCATCTTGAAACTTCTTCCACAAGCCAACAATTTTATTGATTAGATAAATAATGTACATTATATGGAGATTGATCACAATGGAAAATGATTTAATGCGCTGCACAGACTGGAGTAGCAGGCTGTTAAAAATGTTATTTTTAAACCAAAATGTCCCTGTCAAGAGGAGGTAATTGTAGTGTTTTTCTGCTAAGTGTGTCAAGTAGCAAGGAGGAGTATATTTTTGGTGTTGTAAATCCTTTAAGAGCTGGCAGATTGCCCCACCATAGTGCCTAAGCATGCATCACAAGGGAGGAGCAGTAGTCAGCTGACTTCAGGGTAGGGAGAAAACTAAACTGAGTTAAAAACAAGGCAGAACTTTAAACCCAACTATAATTCAGCTGGTTTAATAAATAAATAAATAATTTTGCCTTTATAGATTCAAAAGGTAATGCTGAATACTTAATGTTTTCTCTGCATCATTTTCATCTTTGGTCTGTAACTATTTTCTTGTGTATGAAAAAAATGGGAACTTTGTCTGATTTTTTAAACTTCAATATTCATAAGTTAGCAAACAAGTATTTTAACATAGTTCATGCAATATAAAATTCTTTTTCCTTCTTCATGAGGCTTGTGAAAGGCAGAGACCTTAAGGGTAGGGAGGGAAGCATGATAATGTAATTATGGCCTTATATAACTATCGTATCATGGTAAAACTTTGCAATACAAATTACATTACTTTAAACATCACTTTCTGCATTTAATCCCGTTCCTATGTTCAGTGCATTTAAAGTCACTGAATCTTTTTGATTTACCCAATTTTAAAAGTATTACACCCATAAATCTTATCTAATGAAATGATACCTGTTCATTCAAATAATCTTATTTCAATTTCCAATTACTAGCTTCTGATTATGCCTTTCTGTGTTATTTTTGGTACTTGAATATTTTTTCTCTCCTTTTCCAGCTTTTTTTACAGTTCCTATTTTTCCCCTAAACCCTTTCAAGCAAGGGTGCTCATCTCCTAAGGATCTCAGTACAAAGGATGTTCTCCAGGTTCTGAATGACTTCCTTAGATTTTTTCTGCAGTCACCAATTTTTTGAAGTGCCAAATATCACAATATACCATTAATACACAATCAACACAACCTACCTTTCCTCTAAATAGGCAACTTTGTTAGCTGATTTTTGTACTTGGTTGTTTTTTTCTCAAACCAGACTATCATCCTAAGACAGAAACCTGTGAGGATGTATTTGCCTAATATGACTCCATATGCTTTAGAGAGACAGTTTCAAAGACGCCGTAACCAAAGAATAGATATATAATGATTAATTTTTCTCCCCAAATGGGATAAGCTAAGCAATAATTCTTTACTATGAACCATTTTATCTATCCCAGTAATTGTAATTTACTACTTGAATTTTTTGCCATATACAAACATTATATCAGACAGGATTTATGTATTTAGTTGTTCAATCACTGACAAAAATACAGAGTTTGCTATGACTGGTCTGACTCCTATGGTATTTCCGTAAGAAGAAAGTAGTCAGTAATACATCTTGTTATTGAAAACTACTTGTGAGTTCTACCAGTTTTTAATCTACTCAATAAATACTTCTGTATGGGAGGGTGCTAGTTTGAATTCCAAACACTGTGGCATTTTGCTGAAAATTTAACAAGTCTCTTTAATGCAACAGCATATCAAATTATGCAGGTATGGTTTTGTGCAATTCTGATCAATGAAGGCAACAGCCAGCCCTTAAAGTTAAGTCTATGGGTTAAACATTGTTTTGTGCAGAAATAAATTAACTAGTATTAACTACTGTATCTGAGCACATACAACCTCCCCCTTTTAAAAGTACTTGCAGAATAGCACTCTTTAATACCCATCCTTGTTTGAAAACTTGTACAAAGCTAGGAAAGTGCTGGCGGAAGTTGGCACTCCAAGGGGAGAGAGGCCACAGTGGAGTATCAGGCTCCGGTGTATACCTTCCTTGTATTCATTACACTTTCAGCAGCAATATCACTTATATACAACAGAGGTGAGGGATGATGTACTCATTACCTTGCCTTTTAGATCACAGATTATATATTTCAAGAATAAAAATAAAAGAACTGAAATCTACCCCATCCTCAGAATTTTTATCAGTTTTTCCTTTATTTTGTCCAAGTTTTCAATTTGATTTGCCAACATAGTCACTTCAGTCTTTCTGTCCCTTAAATTTCGCCAAAGTGACATTTTTTTCACCATCTTTTTAGAAATACACACTATTTCAGCACTTGTTAAAAAGGAGTATCAGTATACAAAAGATCTTGCAAGGAAAATCTAAGAATTCCTGAATTTAACCTATTTGTGCTTAATTAAAAATATTTATGGCTAACAAGAAAAGTTGATGAATAATTTTTCATTCTCTAAGTAAATATGTTTTTCTTACGATGTGTGAACCAAGTATGTTCACAGCCTTGTTGTAGGGAGGAGAAGGGACTGCATTGTCAGCAACAGTTTAGTGGTCTCCATTTAGCATCAAACCCTATTATTAGAACATTTTATTTCTATTACATTAAAAGGTGTGTTATTCTGAACTCTAATAATTACAGATTAACAGATGTGAAGACAAAAAAGGACTTCCTGTATTAGTTTCTGTGCCCAAATCCATTGCATGAAGTTACTTAGCTACCTTTCAGATCACTATATACTACTGGTATTGCTTGTAGGATGCCACTGATGTAAGCCCTGGAGAATGTTTACTCATTTAATTCTGGCATGCTGACAACAGCAAATACAGCTCTGATGAATCTCAAGAAATTTTGAAGGAGGAGAAAAACTTCTTTAGCTCCAAAACCTTCTCCCTTACAGGTCTTTGAGATTCTCTGCAGTCAATAGAATGTTCTCCAAAAGCTGCTGTGTGAATTGCTACATCAATGAAGACACCTAAACATAGAAAACTTCTCGCTATTACTGAGCAAATTAGTAAAAGGGAGATAGTACAGATTTAATGTAAAAAATCGTATTTATAAGAAATATATATGTTTAGAAAAGCAACAAATATTTCACTAGAGACTCTTCATACCTTAAGAGATCAGATAATGTCATTGGTTCTCTCAGCCAGAGTAATGCCATGTAACAGAATGAAAGAGTCATTGGCATTGTCATCCTCAGTTTCTCCTTTCGGTTCTTTAAATACAAGCCACCATCTACCGAGCCAGAGCACATAGAGGTGCTTTCTTGGGTTAAAAAGAAAACAAACAAAACCAAGTAACTGATATGCTGTAAACATGATTCACAGTATACAGAAAACAAGATACAAGGCACACACAAGGATCCTTGTTCAGCAATTAGTAACATTTTGAAATCATTACTGTGAGCAGTTGGGTAGTTTGTGTACTTTTCTACTAAACAGTTTAATTTATTTGCCTACCACAATATGAGATGACAACCTGTTTCATAAACTGCTAATCACCTGGCAAAGACACTGGACAAAACTCCCTCTGGTACCCATCAAAACAGACCTTTTGTCAGGAGCCACACTTGAACCTGAAGCACTAGAAAGACAATAACTCCTCCACAACATATAACTAACAGTATCTTACGAGCTAGAAATACTGTTTTCTATTTGAGTGATAACAGAACAGTGGGGAAACAAGGGAAAATTTTATGTACTTAAATCAATACCTCAGAGTAAGGGATTAAAGCACAGAGTTTTAAACTTCAGCACAGTCAGGAATTTAACAAGAGAATTATTTACACTGCAGGAATTTTACTGAGGTTAAGGTATGTATCCATTTGCCACATAATCTCTAACTGTGGAAATGTAGATATTATTTAAAAAAAAAAAATCTAAATTTAGTGGAAAAGAAACACCATCAGAACAAAAATGTCGCAAGTGGTGAAGAGGGTGGAAAAAAATCCCCAAGCAACCAACAACCAACAAAACCTCCCTGTTTCATTACTGATGTGAATCACTAAAAATTAAGAGAAGCAGCAGTAAGAAATTTAATTTAGTAGAGTGATTTACGAATTGGAAACCTTTTCAGCAGTGAAACTTGGGAATTCAGGGAAGGAAGAAGAATAAAAAAGAAAAGCCTCTCTTTCCTACAGCATTACCCAGCCAGGATGAATGAAAATCAATTTAAAGCACACCAGCACAAAACATCACCATTAATTCTGTAGAGATTTCCTCACTCTGTTTCCCCACAGACTGTTCATCTGTTCAGACAGGTACACCAAGGGCTGGATCTGGGAGCTGCAGGGCCATGGCAAACAGTCTGCAAAAAACAGCTCAAGACTTCGGAGAGGTGGCAGCTCCGTGGTCACACTGGCAGGCGACAGCCAAGCCGGTAAGCTGCCAGTGGTCAGTGGTAGAGGTAAAGCGCCCACCGACATGCAGCATGAAGTCAAGCCAAACGCGGCGATCCTGAGCCAGAACTGGTCTTTGATGCCACCTACCGGCTCCTAAAACGGCAGCCAGCAGCACTATGGGCACAGCAACAGGTTAAAAGAACCAGTGCAAACGTACAACTCGTGCAGACCAGGACAAGGTCTAGATGAGAGCATCCTATGAGGTCTATCATGTAGGTGCGTCAGAGAACAAAAGCAAGAACATCAGTTAATCCTTTTAGTCAACAGTTTCACCTTTTACACGGATATTTTGTGCTTAAAGGCAGCTTCACGGCTGAAGCTTCATTATTAATTTCACATTCTACTCAATTTAAAATAATCCTCATTCTATTTGTGGCCTTAATGATGGAACACAATTTCCTTTTATTTCTTCCAGCTTATGCAAGGCATGACAACACACAGTTACACACATCTAATAATTTAAGAGTTTAATAGGCTTCTCTAGCAACATCTCAGTCCTACAATTTGCTATTATCCCTACACAAAAATAACAAAAAGCTTGCTAGCTGGACAAGCCTCTTAAGGAAAAAAAGGGTGTTCAGGTTTCCACTCTGTAGCAATAACAGCTCAGTAGAAACAGCACAGAAAAGGAAACTTACGAATCTTCACAAGGATTTACAATTAACTAGAACACATTTAGCATTACTTGTGTTAAATCTGAATATACAAATCAAAATCTATGTTTGTTTGATTCACCAAAATATACTTCTAGTGTCACTGAATGTGCTGAACTCTTAATTCATTTCAAGTGCTTTTATTGGTATGACTACTTCATAGCTGAATCCAATCTCTGAAACAGACCAAGAACACATTAAATTATGGCCCTTCTTAACACTGTCCAGCAATTTTGAAAAGCTAAACAGTGTAACTATAAAAGGCACAAGCACCAAGGAAGAAAGGAGTTCCTCCAAGCATCTCAAAGGCAAGAAAACTCAATGGAATATTTTCACTAGGTATTTTTCCACTCACTTCTTTCCTTTTTATGTAATTTTCCTGTAAAACCCAAGATCTGCTACGTGCACAATCAGTGACTCTTTACCTGAAAATTGTGTTGTTTTAATACATAAGGCTGCGAGGTGCTTGCATTATATTCACAAAAATTTGTGTCACCATTTTTCCACTTTTTCCCCCCCTGTTTGGATTTTTAAAAGTTTATTAATTTTATTTGCTGCAGATCAAGTTTCTTATTCTATTACCATTTCTGGCCTTTACAAATGAAGAGAACACGAAACAACAAGATTGTAGTCTTCTAAGAGAAGGGAGCAATATCATAGAAGAACAGAAAAGGGACATAAAGAAGATAGATATACATAACAGAGGAAAAAAAAACTACTGAAACAAAGAAGGAAAAGGCAAGCAAAGAATAAAAGCAAAAAAAAAAGAAAAACCATGAGAAGTTTAAAAATCAAACAAAAGCTTTCAAATGTGCCTTGAAATGTATTTCCAATATCAGACACTGCAGCTTTGTCTGGCATTACACTTGCCCAGGAGCACCAAAACACCCTAATTTTCTAGAACACTTTTTAATTAAAATGTTTAGCATTCTATAAAAATTTTCAAGTTGATATTGTGAACGGAAAAGAGAAACTGATGAAATAGAAGGGGTTATAAGGAAAGTAGTAAAAAATGAAGGTCCGATCCACAGAGACCTTGACACACTTGTGAGGTGGGCCAATGCCAACCTCATGAGGTTCAACAATGTGAAGTGCAAGGTCCTGCGCCTGGTTGGGGCAATCCCAGGCACAGCTACAGGTTATGCAGAGAAGAGATTGAGAGCTGTCCTGTGAAGAAGGACTTGGGGGTGTTGTCCGATGAGAAAATGAACATGAGACGGCTGCAGTGTGCACTCGCAGCCCAGGAGAAGGAGGTGATCCTGCCCTGCTGCTCTTGTGAGATGCCCCTTGGAGTACTGTGTGCAGTTCTGGTGTCCTCAACATAAAAAGGACATGGAACTGTTGGAACAAATCCGGAGGAAGGCCATGAGGATGATCAGGGGACTGGAGCACCTCCCGTATGAAGATCGGATGAGAAAGTTGGGGCTGTTCAGCCTGGAGAAGAGAAGGCTGCATGGAGACCTCATAGCAGCCTTCC
>JANRGW010042146.1:0-26454 GCA_024733675.1 Psilopsiagon aymara
TGGCGGTGTTCAAGGCCCGGTTGGACAGAGCCTTGGGTGGCATGGTTTAGTGTGAGGTGTCCCTGCCCATGGCAGGGGTGTTGGAACTGGATGAGCTTAAGGTCCTTTCCAACCCAAACTATTCTATGATTCCAACTAAAAGGCAGAGTTAAGGGAGCACAGTGAATACTGACAGCTTTATTTCAGTTCAGACATGATCCATGTTAAGCAGCAGAAGGAAGTACGTGGGCAACACAGTCATGAATATAAATTTCCAGTGGGATGTTTACACGGGTGAATGAAACCTCTGATAAAATCACATGTCTGGTCTTGTCCTTACACCCAGCAGCTTAAGGAGGCACTCGCCTCTTAGATGACCAAGCACTGGGAATAGGAGCTATGCACATGGGGCACTTAATGCCCTGAAGCACTGATGTGTTTCCATGAATCTTCTAGAGGACCACCAAGAACACAAGTAAAATCCTTCAGGACACCTGCAGAGCTCCACCAGTTTCCATTTGTGAGAGTCTTCATGGCACAACTTTTTTCATGGTAAGTTTGACCTAGAAACTTTTTGCTAGACAATGGTTTTGCTTGGAACATGACGGAGAGGTCTATTACACTTGCATCAGCTTGAATCTGAGTATAGAAACCTCTTGAATTTACATCCCTTGCTCTGTTTAACCACATCTGAGTATGCTCTAGTGGTGAGGCTGGTATCCCTTCACACTTTTGGTATTATCTTAATCTCTCCTTCCTCTCCTTGTGCTATGTCTTTATCGATACCCGGTCCTAGGAGCAGACAGCACAAGAGTAAACACATTTATTGCACCCTTGAATGCCACACTTTCCCTCCTTGTATCTCCTTCTACTGCGTGGCAGTGTATTTTGTTCTCATTTCCTCTGAACAAGCAATAAAGCCTTAATTTCATTCAAGGAACAGGAAGGAGAGCTGATGCCACTGAGCTCCAAGAGGGAGGGAATGCAGGCAGCCTGGGTGGGTGCGATGCCTTCACCCTATGCCGGTGGAGGAAGATTCCATATGAAGACATATCTACTGACGGATACAGTGTGTTTTGCACCATCAGAAAGGTTGCCATCAGTTTTGGATGGCTTTTATGAAGTGGTCCTCTAGTTCTGAGGGTTGAACTGGGGTTACCCAACAACAGAGCAGCACTTCAGAGCAATCTGATGGCTTCTGTGAAGAGAAAGTCCTGGAGAGTTTGAGGTACTGAAGAAAAGCCCAGCAAGAAAAAATAGCCATAAACTAAATTACAGGCAACTAAGTGGGAATAGAGCAGCAAGAGCTGTGATTTACCTCTGGAGAGACAGGAAGAGGTGGACTTGGAACCATCACTGTTCCCATAGCAAGACCAGAGGCATCTTCTGCCTAGCACAAGTCCTGGCTTTGAAGACAGGGTATCTGGGTGCAACTAGATAACAGTTTGGCACACTGGCTTCATGGTCTCTTCTAGCCACAATTCTGTCAGTTAATAAATAACAACTATTAGCCAGAAAGTTAGTAATTAGATTAAGGTGTATGTATATCCTACAGAGGACCTGGACATGAGTGAAGGGTGAACATGGTCATGACTAATGAGTGACTCGAGTGAGGACAGCTGCCACCCTGCACACCTAGGGACACAATGTGAGTCTGAGGGGCCATGCCAGTACTGCAGAAACACATGCGAGATGTCTGTCCCCATGCTGCAAACTCACACCTTGATCAGCATTGACTTATAACAAGCCAGGCCAGCAACTCATATAGCCTTAAACATTCCTCCAGTGCCTTTTAAGTGGCCATATTTACAGTGGACTTACGAGCTCCAAGCACCCAAACACAGGCCACTTAATTAACTGCATGCCCTCACATCTCCAGTATTAACGTGATGGCACTGGGGTACATTCTAGTACTTTTTAAAGGCCGCAGGCTATCACCTAGGGCAAGTGACACTGATTGCCAGCAATATACTCCAGCACACTCAAGCAGCTTTTCAGTAGCTTTTCCAGTTCCCTAGCAACGAGGCCAACAAGAAGACCTAAAAGTCTTTCTTAACAAGCTCTGTTTGTCCAGAGTATGCACATATCACTGCATTGCAAACAGCGAATGATCTCCCAGGCCAGCTGATTATTAACAGAGTGAAATGCAATGGAGAAGGGTACATCAGGAGGGACTATACCTGCAAATTTGTAAGGCAATCAAATATTTGTCAGTGCTGGGGTGGGGTTAGAGAGGGACACAGATGCCCTAATGTGAAAGCTTTGTGTTTCTGTAGTCCACTGGGCTTTTCTAACACACTTCAGGGCTGTTTATGGGCAGTTTTCCTGAGCCACAGAGTGGGTATAGGGAGAGATCAGGAGCACAGATTGGTTTGGGTTGAAGGGACCTTAAAGCTCATCCAGCTCCAACCCCTGCCACAGGCAGGGACACCTTCCACCAGAGCAGATTGCTCCAGGTCCCATCCAACCTGGCCTTGAACACTACCAGGGAGGGGGCAGCCACAGCTTCTCTGAGGTGCTGTGTCCCCTGCCCCCCCACCAGGCCTCTTTGTTGCATCTCAGAGTTTGGGGTGCAGTAGGAACCTGTGCATTAGTGAACGCACACATGTAAGAGCAAGGAAGCAGCCTCGGGATTTAAAGTACATGTGAGTGTTAACTCCTTTAATATTGTTTTTTTCCAGAGCTTACACAGCTAATTAACTTTGTTTCCTCCTCCTCCTCTTCCTGCCGTGTTTCTTTCCCCAGTAAATGGATGCGTTGGAAGACATCCCTCCTCCACACAGGTTCTTTTCACTACATCCACCTAACCATGATACACTCCAGATGATAAATGTGACTCTGCCCCCCAAGCAAAGGTTTCCTTGGATAGCTCTGAAGGGACAAAACCAAGTGATGTGCTGAGAAAGTGAAATGCTGAAAGTTTCCAAGAGATGTTGGAGAAGTTGTGCCAACAAGCGGAGATGGACAGAAGTGGAAAATGAAGGATAGGGAGTGGGACATGACCATCTGCTGCGGTTGGAATAGAATAAGCACTGAGGGGATACAACAGGAACTTCTTCAGGTGCTCTGAGAGGGCACAAGTGGCAGCAGGATGCCCACAAAAACATGTTGGCTGGGGAAGGGGACACGCATCTGACCAGCAGCCCAACTCCCAAATTCCCTGGTCACTGCTCCCCTAGGCACGAGTGCAGTGCTGGAAGTCAGAAGGGATTAAAGCGATTAGGATTTACCCATAGAAGAATATTTAATGTCTGGGCAGCAGACAGAGAAGTATTAGACAGAGCTGGCTTGTACAGCTTTTGCATTGCTTAGCACTGGAATAACTCCTTTCACTTCAATGCACTTATTCCATTGATTTATGCAGGTGTGAGAGGAGTCTAGCCGACAAAGCTCAAATAGATCTTTCAGACTGTAGGTTTTGCCAGTAAAAGTGGTAGATCCGTCATAGGAAGATTTATATGTGCTTGTCAAAATGTATTTAAGTTTTCCTTTTAAGGATATTTATATTAAGGCCAGGTTGGAGCAAGCTGCTCTAGTGGAAGGTGTCCCTGCCCGTGGCAGGGGGTTGGAACTGGATGAGCTTTAAGGTCTCTTTCAACCAAAACCAGTCTTGTTCTGTGATTCTATATTCCTATCATCTTCCTTGGGTACCCTCTTAGAGCTTTAAGGTCCCTTCCAACCAAAACCAGTCTGTGGTTCTGTGATTCTATATTCCTGTCATCTTCCTTGGGTACTCTCTTAGAAAAGAATGGCACTTTGAGGTGCTCTCCATTGACTAACAGAGTGCATTGGTGTCAAGATCAGTCACAGATGACTTAACTTCAGGAGGAATCAAGTAGACCAAGGCGAGGTCCTTCTGTGGTTACACACCTACTTAGGTTTTCTTTCTTGAAACACTCACCCAATTGCCTACTGGTTGTGAAAACAGCCAAGAGATAGGGACAGCAGTATTCTAAGTGAAGGTGATGCAATGCAGAGCCCTCAGGTAGTGACTGAAGCCAGCAGAAGATATTTTCCCTGTTGCTGCCATTTCCACTTAGCAGCCTGCAATACTCAGTGTTGTTGACTATACCCTCATTTCTTTCCCCTGACTATAAAGGCTGGGGAGGCATTTCTAGGCTGCTTGCATACAATTTGGGGGATTGTGAGTTGTGAAATTAAAACAGGTGGGAGAAAAGCACTTACTGAGATTTGATCAGAACAAGCAGGGAGGAAGAAAGCCAAAATCTCCCTCACCTCAGATGTGAATATCTTTTTCCTTGAAATGAAAGATCAGGATGTTCGGAGGAAGTTACATCCCAAAACTTAAGTCTGGACAGTCCTTGAACAGCAAGTGATGGCAGAGTCAAGATCCAAAGGCAGCTGCGTTTTGAGCTTGTCTCAGTACTTTGGAAACATCTGCATTCTTTATCAACATCCATACCCGGTAAAGAGACGAAGCAGTATTTCTGCAGCTGCAGTGGAGTGATGTAACTAGCATACATTTAATTTTACTTCAAGTTTTGGCTACCTCTCGTGCAAGGCAATAGGGGATGTTACAGATGGCTTGCATGCCAAAGATACTCAGGGACTGTGGAGTGATGAGAACTGAGCTTTTCATGTCACATGAGTTCAGAGAGAGTAAAGAAGTGGAGAAAAAGCAAGTCCCTCACACAGGTATCAATCTGCAGTGGGAACCCAGTCCTGGTGTTCACTGGTGAAGGCTAAAGAACAAGCCTGTTGTATGTGTGGAACAGAGGAATTCTTGAGCATTTACTCCAGAGTAAATGAGAACAAACCCAAATATTATGGCTAAATATGAATTCTGAATGATTGCTGTGAACAGAAAATGCGTGATTGAGTGTTAGTCTGCTCTATTTTCATGCAGTCAGGTTTTGGCTGTCTATGCTTAAATACTAATAAGAGGGTTTGATCCCACGCTATTTCTTGCCTCGAGGTCAGGGAGATAGCCGTACCACATGCTAAGCTCTTCTTAGCTATCACCCTTTTGAAGTTTGCCTATGCTGACTTATCTCTCAGTCCCCAAAAAAGCTAGAAACACCCTAGTACCTGTACCTAGTGGTCCAGTGATCCCCTTGATAGAGATACTGATTTCTCGGTTTATGGACACATCTCTTTAGGTGTCTGCTAACACAAAGATTGGACAACCTCTGTACCATAGATTGCATTGGTGAGACTTTAAGGGACTTCTCCAAGCTTGACAAAGACCACTTGTAATGAGTGTCACAGACAGTCTAATTTAGTACGAGATGCCTCCACAAGTCAGGAAAATAAGCAGTGCCCAGCTTATCAGACAGAGAGAAGACACTTTTATTAGTAATTAGCCAGTATTAGTCCTCTATTTCTCATGGCAGGATGGCTCAAACTATCATGAGCATATCTTTCAAGAAGGAGCAAGCAATCACAGGACACATGGGGTTCCCGTGCCCAAGTGTGCAAGTCTGATCAATGGCAGTGCAGGCTGCTAATGAGCCACCTCATTAACTGCAGCAGGAATATTTACCCAGCAGCCAGGCACTGCAGGGTAATGGCACGCTGAAGCACATCAGCGCACTGGTGAGCTCTGAACCATCCTGACATCTACGAGTGGGGACCTTGTCCCCACGATGCTGTTGCATTAACACGCCGGCGTGTCATCATGGTGTGATACCTGAGTTGTCTCCTCCTCCACCACCAACCTCAGCCACCTTACTGCGTGTGGAAACACAGCTCTTTGCAGCTCTTCACTCCTGCATGGGCAACTCTCCATCTCCTCCCAAGTCCCTGTTGCAGCTCTGTGGCTTTTGGTCCCAGGAAAACAATTATGCCTGGAGCAGGAGCGTTCCGCAGCCTGACTGATGCTTGGAGAAGATTCATGCATGCTTACTTTCAGATGTTCATTGTTCTAATGGTGAATCAGGCCCGATGTAGGTTCTGCTGTGCTTCAATTCCTGATATGACTTGGCAAAGTAATACAGAAGAGCCCGTGCTTCCCACTGATTGGATTGCAGTCTGACCTCTCCTGCCTCTTCTTCTGGCAAGAGTTTTGTTCATCTTTTTTTCTGCGCAGTGTTATCCTCCTCTGATAGCCCCCGTTCCAGTCTGCCAGCAGTATTTATTACCTTTTCCACAGTATGGCTCTGTTCAGTTTTCTTACATTTCCAATTATACTGCACAGTTGCCATTGATCTGTTTTCTGTTAGCATGAAAATCAGAGCTGTGATCTATATAATTTAAGACTCTACCTTCATTAACTTTCCCTTTGTTTTTAAGGCAGACTATTTAAATTGATCTTTATTAAATAAAATTACAAGAGCTATCAATCCTCATGCTTCATGGTGTAAGTTGATCAGTGCCTAACTCAGGAAGTAATTGCCAGAGGACCTCTTTGTTAAGCTGCTGTACAATTAGATGTGTTTCAGCGGCTTAATTCCTTCCGAGGAGTACACGGCCACCATCAGGAACAGTATTCTCCACTTGGAGCATCTCTGGTTCATTAGGATGTAGAATAAGACAACAAATGGATTGGAGATGTAGGAGCTCATCTTTCAGCTGCCACGGTGGCTAACACCACAGTGCTGATGTATTTCCAGGGCCAGCTCCTTCAGTGACATACAACAGCACAGATCATTGACTTGTTGTGATACAAAGCCCCTCAGCTGGTATAACTCAGCTCCAAGCATTTGAGGGAGGGACCTGTTGTTTTGTCCTCTCTTGTTGCCGAATAGAGATGGGCATGTGAATGATGAACCTACTTATGAAAGACGCCATTCACATCCCATTTCTCCAGTTAGGCTGCAGCTACTGATTGTCAAAGGGATATCACACAGAACCAGGATCCTGTGCCATGCCAGGAAATGAGAAAGCTTAAGCTATGGGGTGCCTGCATTCTCTAAGATATCTCCCCCCTTGCTGTGCCTGTATGTATCCTAGCTTCTTAAATTGACTTTTCACATTGTCTAAACATATTTAGACACAAGATTTCACAATTATGGGAAAGTTGCTTTCAACCTCCTCCTACTCTCATTCAGATCCATTCTCTTCTGCTCTCATGTTCTTATCATATTTAAGAATTCTGTGTAAATGAGCATTAATGAACCAATTTCAAATTATTTTTCTATGAGCAATTTCGGCTGCAAGACGCTTGATTATGTGAATCCAAATGATGGGGTGGGGGAAGGGAGAGCATAAAACGTGTCTTTGCTGCAGTAACCCGTGACCGATTTAAGTGATGGAGCAAAGGTAAACGCAGGAGGGCTGAGCTGCCGCCTGAATGCTGTCTGCACAGCTCTGGATGGAGAGGAGATGATGCAGGACTGTAGGTGCAGGGGATCTCATAGGGGCAGGGAGAGGGGGAAAAGCTCTTTTTCGTCTCTCTGTTGAAGTCCACTTCCCTGCGTTACCACTGCAGGACATGGCATTGGTGTCTGCAAGCCCCTGGCCCTCCTTTGGGTGGGGAAAGCAGCCAGCACAATCACTGGCTGGCAGAGAAACAAGCATTAGGTGGTTTGTGGGATGGGTGCCAGCGTGGGGAACAGGGAGGCTGGGATATTTATCCTAAGGCCACGTTGGAACAACCTGCTCTAGCGGGAGATGCCCCTGCCCATGGGGGGGGGGGGGGTTGGAACTGGATGAGCTTTAGGGTCCACCCCAGACCATTGTATGATTCTATGATTTGTGTCACCACACAAAGTGCATCAATCCAGGGTCAGAGGAGATTTAACAGCTATGCCCCTAAGGCACAGTAGCTTGTATGGACTGACAAGATAATATCTTAAAACCTGGTGTTTTATACATTAATACATTGTTTTCCAATGCCAGGTACATTCTACGTTTAACTCTATACATACATATATATATATTTCAAAGTTAATACAGAAATAAGCTATTCAGCAGTGCAATAAAACATGACTGCCTTCGGACAGCTTTGTTCTTTCTTCTGAAGCATGAGCAGAAGAGCTGGTCTGGTGCAGAAACCTATAACCACAAGTTAAGCCACAAGAGTTCAGAGAGCTCGGTCCACCTCCTGTGGAAGCTAATGGGCATATTCTACTACTCAGAAACCAATGGGATCCAACACATAGCAGCTGAATCATGGCTCTGTATTTTTGAGAAGGAAAAATCTCAGTCCCTTTCTGATTTTGGGGCTGGTTTCATTTGGCCTTCCAGCTTGAGGAAAGGGTTTAGTGGAGTGGACACAGCTGACTCTGGACTTTGAGCCCTCTGCATGAAGGGCTGCCTGGTGGTTGTAGAAGAGCCACTGGTTTCCATGCTCCTGTTTTCCCCTCACAGCTCCTCTATTGACTTTCTCTCTGACCTTGGGCACGTCAATTTTTCCCCTGAAGTGGGAACTCAATTGCATTTTATGTTTCTTTATGAGTCAGATTCCCTTTCTGTGAAATGAGGATCATAACGCTTAACTACCTCTCGGAAGTGCGCTGAGGCCGAACAACAAATTAATGTTCAAGATCCTTGGATATATATTTTTAACAAAAACCCTTTACAGATATGTGAATTTCAGTGAAAAAGCAGTCAATTTGTGGGAAAGTTCTGTAGATGAGGATTGTTTTCAATGCATTTCTTGCCTTGGAAAAAAAAGAAGAGAGATTTAAAGCATCACTGTGAAATGGCTGAGATGCCCTTTTTCAACATTTCACAAGTGAAACATTTGGGGTTTTCATTTGGAAATTACTTTCCATTTATTTTTTTGCATTATATTCTGTTCTATAAATATGACACAAAATCAAGGCAAATTGAGGCATCACATCTCTGTTTGTTAAAGCAAACTGGTTTGAATTACCCGAAAGGACATTACCTTCTTTTTTCCCTCCCACCTTAATTCCCTCTGCCGAGAACTCTGACACCTCCTAGATTTGCTCTGACTGAGCACCTGGCCTGGTTTCAAAAGCCACTTGGAAATGGGATTTTGATCCTCCTCAGAACCTGTGAGGGCAGGTGATAATACAACATAGAGACACAAGAGCTGGGGAAGAAGGTGAAAGGCATCATCTAAAGATGTCCAGTTGTATGCAGTTGTGTGAGTGGACACTGATTTACAGAAACCCGGTACTGGAGCTCTGGAGGAGACGGCCTTCAATGGCTGCAGCGTCTCTATCATGGGAAACATCAAAATCATCCTAGACACTTGTAGGAAAGGCAGAAACGAAGCTGCCCCTGCACATAGCAGAAGGAAGAACAGATGAATACCTCCGGTCTCCTTCAGCCCTGCAGGCTGATGCTGTTGTTTGCTTGGGCAGCATGGCGCTGATACCAGGAGGTGTCCTGGCAAGGAGGAGGGACTACAGCAAGGAAAAAGGCAGGTAAAAAAAGGGGGAAACTGAGCTTTAAAAAGCCACATAGAAGCAAAAGAGAATGAAAGAGAAGCAGAAGGGGAGCGAGCTGGACTCACAAGGCACATTAGCCAAGGGAGGAAGCAGGAGCTAACTCCAGAGGGGTCCAAACACAACAAACACTAAAAGCAAAGCTAAACTCAGCTGAAACACGCCTTTAATGACCGTTGTGCATTGGATCTGTAATAATTTGGACAAGAAATCAGTTACTACAAGTTATGCTTCTTATCATGAAAGTTTCTTCTCATGTCCGGTCCTTTCCACCCGAGGCACAACATCGCAGCCCTTCCTCACTCACATCCCAAGAGCAGTTTTAGTTTGGGCTCCCCTTCTGTGTGTGTTTGTTTTCCTCCTGTTCCAGCAGCATAACTACCCTGGCCATTCACCAGGCAGGATCAAACCAGGGCTGCGACTGCATCCCTGAGATGAGAGATCTCCCAGGCAGAACACAGGGATGTTCAGCACAGCGAGTGGCTGATCCAGCTGAGTTCAGTGAAGTTGGACAAAGACCAAGCTGCAAATTAGGCCTCATCTTTTGTGATGCCAACTGCCAAATGTCTTAATAGCCAGCAGCCCACTTTATCCTCCACTGCAGGGGATACAAAACGTTGCCTGAGAGATGTGGGATGAGGTGGAAAAGGGGGCAGCTTCAGCCCTCCTGCCCCAGTCTCTCTCTATTTGTTCATACACCTTAGTAAGGTCATAGCAAACACTGCACACCAGTGGGGCAGCCAGAGATGTGCGGCAAGGGCCTCCCTGCAGTGTGAAGGGCACTTGCAAACTGATTTGAGCTGGGAGAAACATACCCTGGGGTTGCACAGTGCGGGTTTCTAATGCCTATGTGGAGCCAGCACTGCTGTCAGCACCCTCCTGCATCGCCACAGCCCTCCCATCTCAGAGACAGGACATTAAGCAGTGCTACCCCATCCCTGGCAGTGTTCAAGGCCGGGTTGGACTGGGCTTGGAGCAAACTGCTCCAGTGGAAGGCGTCCCTGCCCATGGCAGGGGTTGGGACTGGGTGAGCTTTAAGGTCCCTTCCAACCCAAACCAGTCCATGATTCTATGACATCTCAACAGCCTGTGGGCCCCATGACCTTTCGTACTACAATTCTCCTGGAGATCAGATTAAAGGCAGCGCTGTGATCTGAGCTCTATCTCTGCTGACACTCTGGATTCCCACTATTTATCAGCTTCTCTTTAAAAGGATTTCAGATTGCATTGCTGTATCTAGCATATGGAGACTTTCATTTGTTTGACAGGTTGATTCTTTTATCAGACATTTATAAGAATTTACAATACTAATGCACTCCACATGCAGTACAGGATTTCACACAGAGAAAGGCCTGGCAAAAGGACGAGCTGTCCTCAGAGGAGTTTTCCCTTCTCTTTCTCATCCCACCTTCCCTGTGTTTTACAGAATCACAAAGGTTGTGATAACACTATTGCCCTTTCCAAGTATTTTCTGCTGGGATATGTGATGATGATGTAGGATTTCTTCCAAAGCAGAGTACATGAGGCTGTTCTTATGGCTGCACCCAGAGGGATGGGGATAGGGGCAGCAAGAAAGACCTTAGCAATGGGGTAAGCGGCAATAGGCAAAAGAAGAGGAGAAGGGTGCTGAACCCTGCAGGAGATGTGCAGGGAGCAGACAGATACTGGCCCTGCTATAGACTGGGTGCTGCAAAACTAAACCCTTTGGGACAGAGCCCAGGGGGCAGTGATTTCTCCTTCCCGGCAGCCTACTGTGAATGGAGCACAAAACAGCCTCCTGTCTCTGCAGACAGCAAGGGTATATGGAGACATCAAACTGTAGTACAGAGGATGCACGAGAGGAATGGAGACACAGTTAAGTGCCACTCAGACTTCGGACTTCTTGTTCCAAGCGGGAGATACTGAAGTAATGCAAATCTCCCCTGTGTTCCTGCTGGAATAAAAGAATGTAGCTTCTTTCTGCTTCGGAGTAGCAGATGGAAATAAAGCTTATTTGGTCTCCATTTTTTGCCCTCCTCCTGGATTCAAAGCCTGCGCTATTTCCAGTTGCAGCAAAGGGCAGGGGAATAGCAGTGGCATCAGCCAGGCATAAAGTTGAGTTTCCCATTTCCAAACTACATGGAGAATCAGTTTCTCAGATTCTTTCAGGGCTTTATAAGGAGAGGTTATTTCTGCTGCCTAGTTGATGATTTGCCTAATATAGCTGCAGTCTCATACTGAGATTCGCTCACTGATTTGGCTTTGATTTGACAGTTGCATTTGGCCTGTAACAACCAATAACAGGTTCACTTTGGTACTACAGCTCCTTGATTTTCAGTTGGAGCTGGTTAAGTGCACGGATAGAAAACGTAAAGCACGCAGAGGCTCATCAGGCTCAGTTACGACCGTAGGAGCAGCTCTACAAGGAGAGGCCGATCTAAAACTATGTCCTGTTCCCTGACTGCCCTGGGTACAACAGGGTGATGCTTCATGGCAGCAGGCCCTGACACAGTCCTATCCTTTCCTTCTTCAGGAGTGTGGTCCTATTTACCCTTGTGCAGGCACGCAGTGAGCTGGGTATGGGAAACAAGCCATCAGAGAAGGAAATGAGAGAAAGAGATGCTTTCGTGCCATTTTAGCTCACCAAATTGGTTCAGAGCATCAGGCAGGCTGGTTCCGAGGGCAGAGCAGCAGCAAAGCCAGGTGGCTTTAGAGGAACAGCCACAGGATTGCTCCAGCAGAGAACATTCCTCCAGGATGATTACAATGCAAATGCAAAGTGGGCTGAAGAAACTGCATTAATCCATTTATTGGGATTTCCTCATTAAACATTAACAGGGCTTCAGCTGGTTTAGCATCACATGTCACTGCCACTGGAATTGTGAATGGCCACATCTACTTGAGCTTAATGAGATTTCATTAATTGATAAGCCACACCTTACTTCCCCAGTATTAATTTGCCTGCAGATGCCTGTATTGCCTTTAGTCTCTCTCTCAGCTTGAAGGGGGAAAGGGTGTGTAGGATGACTACATGGCAACACAATGAAGGTAGCTGGTGCTGTCTGTACAGAGCCCTTTCTGACACTGTGAACGAGGTAGTTTTGCTCTTGCAAGGGGATTGTTTTAGCCTTCTGCTCTGCCTATGTACTGCTGAACAGACATGAAAATAAAGGGAGAATAGGGGAAAGCCTCAGGGCGTTTAAGAAGGAGTGGCACTGAAAAGGCTGTTAAGAGTTTGGTTTAAACCTTCATCTTAGAGACTGGCAGGCAAGTGCCATCCATCCAATATGCAAGCACAGTTGGATAATGTTAAGGGTGATGGCTAGCTGTGAACAAATCCTGGGTGCCTGTTATTTTGCTGTGAATTTCCATGCTTTTCGGAGAGTTTAAATCAGAACTTTAATGGGCTTTTGATGTTGTTGGAGTTTGGTGAATAGTTTGCTGTTGTATCTGCTTATTCAGTGAAATAGCGAGGAAGCGCTGTTACAGTGGGAGATGACAAGAGACTACAGAAGCCTATCTCAGCTGCATTTGCACAGCAGAAGCCTTTAAAAACCACTGTGCTATGAACAAGGCATTTCCATATTTCATGGCTATTTTTGCCGGATGCCTAAAGTTGATGATACAGCAAAAAAAGGTTTGAAGGGAAAAAGGAAGAAAAAGTCCTTTTGCTATTCCTTTCTTTCAAACAATTTACATTTCAGCCATGTTGCTTGGCAAAGCCATCAACACCAAGTGTGTTGTGGCTGTAAAATGATAAGCACATGGGTTACACTGCGGATGCTTTCCCCCTGGTATTTGGTTAGGAACACAGGGATTCATTTTGAAGTGGAATGTTAGCTTCAGTTTTAGCTTTGCTGCTCCTCTCTGCCTTAAAGCTTATCAGGGCAGCTATGTCTTTTGGGACAAGAAGGTCAGAAGAAATCAAAGACACTGATTATCAATGTGTGTTCCCATTCAGGCATGTGGCAACAGAGCAATTAGCTCTCTGCATTCTTGATAGCCATCATTCCCTATCCCCCCCTTACTCATTCAGTCCTACAGCAGCCTATCGGGCTGTACAGCTCATGGTCCAAGAAAGCATGCACAAAAGTTCAACAAGAGGGAAAGGCAGCCCTGCTCTTTGGTTGTTTGGTGAGTCTGTGGGACATGACATTAGCCTGAGGATGCTATAAATCAGCAAAGGGAAACAGAAATGGAACTTCAAGGAATGTTTCCCGCTGTATTGGTCTGCTGTGATTGCAGAGAGGTTGCTCAGCTCTTTGGGGTATTAGGTCCGTCTGTGATGCTGTGCTCAAAATGGTTGGTTGCTTTTCAAAGCCCCTGGAGTCTGCGCTTGCTTCTGTATCACTTATACTAATTATCATCCAGGATAATTTCTTAAACAACTTCCATGTGTTTGGCAGTCATTGTCCCACTGAAAGCCGTAGCATATACTGAAATGCTCAAATGAAAGCACATGTACCTCTGCAATTAGCTCAGTTCTTACAGCACTGCTAAAGAAGGCAAATTTGGGGTATGTTTTCCAAGGATTTGGAAAGGTTTCTTGGACTGTGACTGTGAATTCTGCTTGTGGATGATGGACAAAGATCCCATTTGTGCCCAATACCAATGGAGACTCCCAGTGTGCTGGGTGTCTTGAGCCTGCCCTGTGACTACCTGGTCACTGGGATGTAGCCCAGCACCCCGAGGGTTTTTAATGTGCACCACTGAGAGCAAATGCTGCTCAGGAAGCTCTTTTTACCCCAGATGTAGTGAGAGCATCTTGTCCTCAACCTACCTTCAACAGCCATGAAGGAGATGAGGTTTTTCCCTTAGACCAGCAGCCCAAATTAAAGCAGAGACCTGCAGTTATCTTTCACTATGAGACTAAAGTTCCTCTGGGTGGACATCATTACAGTGACCGCAGGCAGTCCCAAACTGGCCAAGGGGCTGCCAGTGGGGACACCAATTTAAACTGCAGGATGAGACAGCAAATTAAGCTGTTTCATCTGAAACTTCAGGCTCTGGGGCTCAGTCGTGTCCCATACACCCCATCAAGGAACTGAGGGGGAGGCCACAGCTCAGGGCTGGCAGTCAAAACCCAGCCAACCCCTCCCAAGTCGCTGAGCATCCCCATTGCTCAGTCTCTCCATCTATAAAAAGGGATTCTAACACTTGTCTCAGATGGGTGTGTGATAGCTGTAATAAACCCCACAGCTGTTGGCTGGAATACACCATCCCAACCCTCACAGTTACGAGGGAATAATGCTTTACATACGACCACAAACTGAATGAGATTGTAGAGGGTAGCTCCATGCCGTGTAAGCTATGGCGGTGTTGCCTCAGGATAAGCAAAGGGTTTGAAAAAGTCAACTCTCTACTGAAGGTTGAAATACAGAAAAAGCCCATTTGATTGGTTTTTAATAGTGGGAAGGTCGCACAATTCTTTTGTTCATAGGCTTTTGGGTCTGCGAGCAGTGAAAGAGCATCAAAACACTAGAAAAGCAAAGAGAACATCTACCGTTAACCTGACCCTCGACAGAACAAGGCCGCTTTCATCAGGTTTTCTCCATGTTCATAGGAGAACTGGGAGCAATTCTGGATATAACATCTAAACCACGGGCTCTGTTGCGGATTGCTCTGCTGAAATACCTGCCGAAGTCAGCAGCTCCTCCTGCGGACATAGATGGGGCCTGTGCAAACAACGACAGCTTTCCAACAAGTAAAACTTTCCTGGCTTTGGCTTTGCTTGGGTCAAACTTTGGGGGTTTACTGCAGTTTCCCCAGGCTAAGAGCAGAAAGCCAAGGGATGTGTAAACCCACATGAAACGCAACTGGAAACTACCCTTCATAGGGCTGCACCCTAACACAGATGTGCCTATAACACGGAAGAGAATCCAAACCCAGCAGAGCCACTGAGTCTTTCCTTTCCCTTTACAATCCCTGTTTGGATTCAAAGCTCTCCCTAGGCTAAAAGAGGCAAAATTGAAAATTAGGTCAGAGCTCTGAACTCCCATTAGAGGCACTGAGGTCACTGTGGCTGTTACCAGAATGAAGTCTTTGGCTGCAATCAGTGCGTGTTGCACACTCGGAGAGGAGCTGGTCCCCTGTGTTTCAGCAAGGATTCAGTGGCCCCAGCACGGTGTGGTCTAGGGTTTAATCAGGTTAGCTAGGTTTTCTCTCTTGATTTCACAGCCTCCGTTCAGCACACCAGATTATAAACCTTCAATATGTAATTGAACCTGACTCAAGGAGCCAGTTGTGTTACGGTGAGCTTTAAAAGGGGGAATGGCAAGGGCTAAAGTTTTCATTCAGCGAATGCAATTTCTATGTGCAGAAATCAATTCAATTGACATCAGTTGAGCTTTAATGCTGAATTAAAGAGCTGCCAGGTTTCCCCCATGGGGCTTTTACAGTCCAGGTTTTATGAATTCATTAAAATGCACACACAAACTTTTAGGGAAATAGCATTACACTGTAATAAGAGCTACAAATTGACCATATTCCTCCGAGAGAGAAGTCTAATTTGAGTTGCCTAGTTGGCAAAATTGTTTTCCATCGCTTTGCATCTATTAGCAGAGGGTGTCATATTTTCCCTTGTTTCCATTTTGGTTTCTTGCTGTTTGCTTTGCAGGGGAGAGCGTCATGTTTAGAAATAGCAAGGGCAGATGGAGTCTTTCAAAACTAGGTGCCCACCTAGGAAGCTGTGAGCATCATAGGGCTCCTTGAGGCAAACCACGCTTCAGGATGGGCTGGATGACTGAAAGACTCATAGAAGGGTTTGGGTTGGAAGGGACCTTAATGCTCAGCTGGTTCCAACCTTCCTCCAGGGGGAAAGAATTATTATTTTCATTATTGTGGAGGACTCAGTAGATATCTCTCAACCGATGGTCTCTGCCAGCTGGAAGCTGGAGTCGCTCTGCCTCGGATGGAGGAGATAAGCAGGATGTCTGCAAAGACATCTGTGCTGAAGGAGAACCCAGCTTCAGCGAGAGCTGAAGCCGCTCTGAGGCCAGTGAAGTGAGATATGTGTAGTCTCAGTGCCCTTCCCCTCCATTAATCTCACAATCCCACTGAAAAGCAGCAGCCCACAGCTTCCATCATCTCCGCATTAAAAGCGGGCACAATTAGACTCACACGTACTGGTTTACTCCGAGATACTGCCAGCATATGGCATCTATGGGAAGCTGCAGGGACAGCCACAGAAATCATACCCATGGAAAAGTTCTTTGACCGGGTCAGCATCACTGGGCTGTGTTGTGCTCCTCCTATCTCATGCCTTGCAGCTCTCCTTCTGATAATAAGCGTTCTCAGGGCTTCGTTAAGTGTGCTCTCTAATTGGATTGGTGACCCTGGTGATTGGAGGTCTTGACCTATCCATAAAGCAAGTGGGACTCAGAAGGCACAATTTCCTCATCCCGCTGTTTTCCTAGCATGGCTTGGCTCTGGCTTTTGACGGATGAGGGGGTCTCTCGGGCTAATTCAGCTCCTGCAGAGAAGGCACAGTTGATGTCATTTGGGATGGTGAATTCTGCAATGGGGACACACATGCCTGTGCAAGGAGACTGTACAGACAAATCTGACAGGCAGCCAACCCTCTGTCGAGTGGTAATAGATAACAGTCACTGCCAACTCCCATTTCCAGGCTAACTTAGTGATGTGGAATGACTCCATATGCTCTAAACAGCTCTGATCTCCCACTCCGGTGGGTCAGAAGGACCTAGAGAAGCAACAGAAAGGGGCACAGAGGGAATCACCCAGGACAGGGCCCTTTGCTCCCAAGGTCTAAGGTATTCCAGTGCTTCCTCCTTTGGTGGAGGCATATATGGTACTCCCTTCAAGCAAACAAAACTAAACGGCACCCCTATCCCTAGCAATGGCATACAAATTATAGACAGCAGATTAAGGAGACAAGTTAGAAAACAGATTTGCACAAAAGGCATATGCATCTGTTGGCTTTCTTTGTTTTATTCTATTGATGCCAAAGTAGCCAACAGATCACAGTGTGACAGCAGCGGGATGGGCAGTGTAGAGAAGAATTCTTTGTGCCGTTTCCTCGGTGTTTTATAGAGACAAAGTTTCTTGTAGCTGCTCATGAAGGGTTGTGAGGAGGAGATTAGTTCAAAGATTACATCAGTGCATTTTGTTGGACAGCTATTACTTTTAAATAGCAGATATTCTCCCTTTCTTCAAATGCATCTCTTTTTTCTCCCCTACAGAGGTTTGCATACAGCCAGGAAAGAAAATAACACCACAGATCTGCTGATGAGCCAGCTAAGATACTACAAGTGGGGCAGTGGGGGTCCTCTCCTCCTTCTTTTTTCCTTTTCAGTGGATCATGCTGAGTCTTTCTAGATGAAAAGAAGATGAGTTATCATCTCTTTACACTTAGAGAACTCACAGGAGGAAAGGGGAGACAAGAGGTAGCTCGACCAAGCTCTTACAATGATTCAAGCCAAGAAGGAAGCGTGTCCTTTACCCATATCCCCAAACACTGTGACTACCCAGGTGGAAAGCTCTACCCAAGCTGTCTGGAGACCCATCAGCAGCAGGGCTGGGACCCTTCTTTTTAACCTGTAAATTGACACAAATGGGCAAATTACAGACCCAGCAGGAGGGATTATGCCTGAGGCTGGCAAGATGTGACTCACGCAGCAAAAATAGGGAGAAGGGGAAAGCTCAGTGCATCTTTTCCTTGCCTAATCCCTTTTCCTAGGTCAAGAAGCAAAACTCCTTGGAAATCACAGTGGGCACAGCAGGGCAGGGATCCTGCTGCTGGCCAAGCCCTGCGGGCAGAGCCAGAAGGCACGTGCTGAATCAGCTTCCCACCTGGCTCACACGCCAGAAGCTGCCAACTCCAAATGTGAAGGCTTTCGAGCTGGAAAAGCCGAAGACAGTTGACAGTGTGCCTGTGGATGCAGGAAAAGCCTGTGACAGATAGACTGCTGGAGAGAGCTTAATAAGAATGGTTCCTCAAACCAAATGTTCCGGAACTTTGGCCAAAAGAGAAAAATCCTGCGGGTCTAAGGAAGATTTCTTACCCCTTTCCCATTAAAAGACATTTGGAATCAAAGCCCATTCAAATGTCTTCCACTCAGACTGTCTCCTAGGCTAAGATTCTAACGTTAATAGCGCAGGTTATTGAGAATCTCCTTTCATTTGACTCCCCCCTTTTTCTTTGTGCCCCCAGACACATCCTTTTCTAGACCTGATGCTGACTGCACTGGACCACGGAAACCCGTATCCCGGGGGACTTTCTGGGGCTGTAGCTGATGGAGAAGCAACGAGCAGGTTGGCTGCTCCTGTCCATGAGAAAAAGCCGCGATTCCTGACCGGCAGCACCAAGGTTTGTATTGCCTTGTTCTGGGCTCTGTCTATCACAGGCACCCCCCACACACACATCCCCCCTGCCCCGGGAGGAGCTCGGGATGCGCCGTGGGGCGGTTCACTCGCGGGGTGCGAGTGACACCCTGTGGCCACCGCTCCCCAGCATCTTCCCGGAGCGCCGGCGACGGGCAGCGGATGGGAATGGGATCGGGATTATTTCAGACTTCTCCGACCGCCCTTCCCAAGGGATCTCTCTCCTTTCAGGGTGTACAAAGAGGAGGGTTCTTAAAAAGGAGGGGGAGAAGAGGAGCCACCGTTTGGGCTCTATGGAAATGGCTCTCTGAGCCTCCCCGAGCTTCTGCCTTTGGAGTGGAACAAGGGGTTTTCTGCCCCATGTGGCTCATTCCTTTCAAACTGCTGCTCTCCTGCTCATGTTTTTAGCTGGCACTGCACAGCTCATCACTCCGTATCTGCAGTAATGCATTCAGCTCTGGGGCACCAACACAGGTACATGGACCTGGCGGAGGTCTGTGATTCTATGATGAGATTTTAGGATCTTTTGATAGCTCTGGCCTGAGCAAAGTTCTTACATTCCAGGATATCTTTGCTGTGAGATTGCCACTCATGCTTAGACAACAGTGGAGAGTTGAATGGTTTGGGCAAGGAATCACCTTGTGCTTTCCCTAAGCCAAAGCAAAGTGCAGCAAAGAACCAGGCATCTTTGGACCGAGATCCAGACTCTCTGAGCTGTTCAGGCATGGTGTAGATGCAAGACCATTAACCCAACGTGCTCCCAGGCTCACCAGCAACCAGACCTGAATGCATTCAAGGTTTAGACAGAGCTCTGTCATAGGTCAGACCCAAACCCCAACTCTACAAGTGTTTCTTTTCATGGATAACTGTGTATTTGTATTGTTTGGGGTTTTCTCCTTAATTTTTCCACATGATGCCATGAAGTAATGAAGACGTCTTATTCCCAGCTCACAGAGGGAATCATCCAATGCACCACTGCTTAGTTCTGAGGGTGCAGAACATTCTGGCTTTCTGAGAGCAGGGAGGAAAAACATCTCTTAGAAGAGTGAGAGAAAACCCCCTCAGTGCCATCATAGAGTTGCTGTATGACTTTGGATCAAGTGTTGTTTTGCTCCAAATGTCAGATTCCAGGTGCCTGTGTTCCAGCAATCCAGAGAGGAGGTAGCTTGAAAACCATCCTTCTGCCACTGAATTGCCAGATCGCAGGGAAAAAGAACAAGTGGAAGGAGCTCTGCCATGAGGTTTGCCAACTCCTTCCATTGCAGCAGCAGGCCAACAGTTTTCACACTAACCCACTGCCCCCAGCCCAATTAGGTGCTTATGAGTTAGGTTTTCCTGCAGAGGAGGGAGCAAGCAATTGAGCTCTTTCTTAGGAATGGGTGGGAGGAGAGATTTCAGTGTACATCCATTGGCATGAACCCCAAAGTTTGGGGTATCAGCCCCTCCTGACACTCACACAGCATTCCTCTCAATTGGATAATTTTAGACCTTTGCATACCTGCTAATATCCTCTGCAAAACAAGGTGGGGGGAAAGTAGATTGCAAATTTGCATATGTTTGCATGCATTTGCATATATTGCAGAACATTCCCTCAGACAAACATGCCCTCCCTTTAGGAAGGGATTGTCCACCAAACTCCAATGGGAAAATGCTACCACCTTTGTGTCTTCATCCATGAATATGTATCCTGGGCTGCATCCCAGCAGCATCATCAGCAGGTCAAAGGAGGGGGATTCTGCCCCTCTGCTGCACTCTGGGGAGACCCCCCCCCTGCAGTCCTGATCCAGCTCTGAGGCAGCAACACAAGAGGGATGTGGAGATGCTGAAGCAAATCCAGAGGAGGCCATGGGGCTGCTGCAGGGCTGGAGCAGCTCTGCTCTGGAGCCAGGCTGAGAGAGAAGGGCTGGGGCAGCCTGGAGAAGAGAAGGCTCCTGAAGGGGAGACCTCAGAGCAGCTCCAGTGCCTGAAGGGACCACATTCTTCACTATGAGGGTGCTCAGGCCCTGGCACAGGGTGCCCGGAGCAGCTGTGGCTGCCCCATCCCTGGCAGTGTTCAAGGCCAAGGGCTTGGAGCAATGTGCTCCAGTGGAAGGTGTCCCTGCCTGTGGCAGGGGTTTGGAACTGGATGAGCTTTAAGGTCCCTTCCAACCCAAACCAGGCTGGGATCCTGTGATGAACAAGGCGCACAGAGGCAAGATGGGAGGTTCACAGGTATTTATGGACTAAACAATCGATTGTCACAGGACAACATCTCAGTGATGGAGCAGCTCAGCCTAAAATACGAGTGATTAAATAATTTGATCTCTCTCTATTCTTATCTGCCCTAAAACGCACTCCGAAGGCAAAGGCTGCTGCAGGTGGTCCCACTCAAGCACTTGCCATTCTGCTTCCAGATGGCCATCTCCAGACCCATCTGAACTACCATGACTCCGTTTCTCCTTCCACAAGTGAGAAAGGTTTGCATCAGCAGGTAGGTTCCAGCAACCTCATACAAACACAACCAGCCAAGAAATCACAGAGGCTTTGGCTCTGCCAGGCATTTTCCAATGCAATGGCCTAATTCAATCATTCTCCACCTTGAGAGAGAAATGATTATGACAAACAGCCCTTTCATGGCCCCATCTGAAGTTCAGCGGTGGTCTTGGAGGACAGCCTTCACTGCAACCCAAACCACACCAGAAAACAAACCAGCCCCCCAGCACCAGCTCCTTCTAACCCTTCAGGTTGTGAGATTTATCCTCCTAAAGTAAATAGCCTCAGTAATTAGGATTGTTGAATGTACAGTACAGAGGAATGTGCAGTTCATTATTTTTTCAATGAGAACATATTAAATTATGCCTTTTGATATCTCTTTTCCAAGTGTGGATGATCAAATTTTCATGTGCTGGATGTGTGTGCTGACTCTGTCCATACATAGCAAATGCACTCAAAATACTAACGTTTCCTCATAATGGCTTGATTAATGAGATTTTGCTTAAAAAACAGAAGGGAAGAGAGGGAAATCAGATAAAAGAGGCTGGCATTGGGAGTTCTGATAGGAAAATCTGTGAGTCCCCATTCACTCAGCTTTCAAATGATGCAGAAAATGATTGAGCCCTTTCTGAGCTATCAAGGAGTAAAACTGATTGCTATAGGCCAGACCTCAGCTGCTTTAAAGGGCATTAGTTGCAGCTACGTGGATGAAACCATTGCTTTACATTAGGTGACATTTCAGTCCTGAAATGCTGCAGTACAGGACCTCTCGACTTTGCCATGTGTGCAGCCTGTTTGGGGTGGTCACTCCTCCTGCAGCTCTGTCTATGGGTGCACCAGGTCTCAGGCTGACCTTGTGCTGGGTTTTTGAGCACCCGGGATGTCATTCTTCTCAGAGAATCACCATTCCTTAAATACATCTGTCCTGTATCTGTCAAGTTTCCCTTTATCTATAGGAAGGACTAAATACGAGGCACCAGCCTTGGAAAGCTGAGGTCTCTTGCCTTACACTTGCCCTGGCTGCTAAGCAGATGGTTCATTTGGAAAGAACTGAAGCTCCAGTAATTCCCTTCATGCTGCAGCCTCAGATCCATCATCCTTTAGCTTTTAATAGCCAGAGGGAGGCAGGCGTATCTGTGCTTCAGAATAGGCGCTGGAAGATTAGTCAAGCCAACCCCAATATAAATCCAGCACCATCAGGTCTTTCCCTGCAGCTATGTACTGCCTCCCCTGTGATTTTAGGCAACGTTTTCCAATCTACTTTCGGATAACACCACCATCGAGCAGCACTTAGGACACCATTCACGAGCACACAGAAACCCCCTTTTCCTCCAATCAAGTATTTCCTTCCACCAAGAGAGCTACCAGGTTGTGGGCACATCTGTTGGCTTGTTTATGCTTTAATGTCATCCAAGTAATAACAGCATCAGGAGAAAGAAAACAAACCCCAGCAAAGCCTCTGGTGGGGTTGGTGCTGCTGCGTGTGCCGACGGTAACGACTGTGAGCATTAAGATGAAGCACTTCAAGCATGAATAATAATAACAAAAAATATTCTAGGAGATAGATTAAAGCACCCCAGCACTTTGTAATGGTATTTGGAATGCAGATAAAGCGTTTGTACTCTAATTTCCAGCACCGCCAACAAAATCAGTAAGTGTGCTTGGATTGCATTTTTCTTTCAGAAACGGCTCCCAAAATTATTCATATTGAAGGAAAACAACTTAAACTGGATTTAGAAACACAATGCAAGCAGGGAAAGTTACTCGCTGTTATCAGCATGACAAGTGCAACCTGTTCCTTTGATAAATGGTGCTTGAAGAAAGACACAAAGCTCATCTGCCTTGTGTTTTAAGTTTAATTAAGTAGCGAATTAATGTTTGCAAAGTGCTTGGAGATCCTTCATCAGACACTGCTCACACAAGTGCAAAGTGCTTTCAGCATGAAACGCACTTCCAGGAGTTGCAAGAACCTATTGATGTCTTCCTGACAGCCTGATCTGCAGCCTGAAGTGGTCAGGGGGAAGATCCCCGCTGACTTCAAGGTGTATCAGATCAAGCCTGCAGGATGTGAGTCTTGATTTACTAAGTCCTATAGGAGACAGCTGGAAGACTTCCACCTTAGAGCTGGGCACGTATCTAAGCAGCTTACTTTAGAGAGGGTATATTGATATGCATGCTATTCATTGAGTCAGAGAGCTCAGGGCCAGAAAGGGCCATTAGCACAGCTTGGCCAAGCTTCTGTTTATTTCAGACCATTACATTTCACCCAGTAACCCTGTGTTGAGCATAACAACCTGTGTCTGCTGAAACACATCTTCCGGAAAGTGCCTCCAGGCTTGTTTTAAGGCCAGGTGGATATAAGGAATCTACCACTTTCTTTGAAGTAGTGCTTAATCATCCTCACTGTTTAAAACGCGAACCTTAGTTCCTTATTCCTCCTTTGAATTTATCCAGCTTTAGCTCCAAAACACTGGTTCCTGCTATGCCTCTGTACCCTGGAAGACACAGCCCTTTAGCAGACAGAGAAATGATCTGCAGCAGCATTTCCTAAGGTAGCATTACTTTTTGTGCTTGGGGGTGGAAGATTACTGCTTGGCATAGGAAAGAAAAGAATTAATGCTATTCTATATGGACTCAAATGTCATAGGGCTGGTACAGGGACATCTGTGCTCCTGAAGACCCCATAGCCTGAATCATAGAGCCACAGAATAGAATGGTCGGGTTGGAAGGGACCAGATCCAAGCCCTATCCAACCTGGCCTTGCCCAGAGAAGCTGTGGCTGCCTCATTCCTGGCAGTGTTCAAGGCCAGGTTGGATGGGGCTTGGAGCAACCTGCTCTAGTGGAAGGTGTCCCTGCCCATGGCAGGAGATGGAACTGGAGGAGCTTTAAGGTCTCTTCCAACCCCAACCATTCCATGGTTCCATGAAGTTAAAGTAGATGGGAAGTGTGTTTGGCCCATCATGCTGGCAGGCCAATGAAGCACACTGATGGGCACCTGCTGGAAGTTAGGAGCTGGATACAAACTCAAACCTTTAAAGTAAACACATTTAGAAAGCCATACGCCACCAGCCTAGGCAGTCAGGAGAAACCATCTGTTTGCTCAGAGCCCATGGCAATGGAGATGGAGCGAGACGGGACCCAGGAAAGTACCTCTGGTTCTTATTTTGTAATTATCTCTAGGCTGTCCCCATAAAGCCTCCAGTGGAAAAGGCAGGGAATCTCACCCCTGCATGAGCATCCAGCTTTTCCACATCCAGGATGCCTAACTCCTTTGTGAATCACCCTGCCAGCGCTTCCAAACTGCAGCAAGTGAATGCCATTAATCCACATCTCCCAGCCCTGGTGCAAGGGATTTGCTTTCCTGTTGGCTTGGTAACAGCTGCCGTTACTGTTCGAGGTGGCAGGAGGGCAGAAAAGTGCTTATTGCTATAGAGCTGTTCAGGAAAGCCTTGTAGTGTCTTTGGCAGTGTTTAATCTCGGGCAGGCACTCCCTGGAGCCATGTCCAGCGATGCTCCCGGGTTGTGCTCCTTGGTGTTGCAGCAGTGCCCTTGTGCAATGCTCAGGGCTGGGGGCAGAGCCCAGGGCCAGGCTGTGGTACTGGGAGCACCAGCGGGCAGCCGCTGGGCACAGACAAACCCTGATATTAGCATTATTCTATAGGGATCCATGTGCAGTAGGTCTGCTACAGAAACATCTGTGCTCCAAAGATCCCATAGCCTACAAAGACAGAAACAGTGAGGAGAGAGAAGAGTAGGAGCAATGTATATAACATAATTATATGTAATTGGGCAATGATGTGAAGCTCTGTCCCATCGTTATTTGGGAACAGGGAAGGTAGAGCGGATGTTACTCCAGCAGTTCCTCAAGCAGAGCCTCATGGGCTTTTCACATTCAGTGGGGCAGGTGATGGGAGGCTTGTACAAAAAGCCACTTGCCTCTCTCTCTGTCATGGTTTAAGATCCTGCTTGTTTGGATATGAGGTGTCTGCACCTCAGACCTAGGAGTCCCCAACAGTCATGGCATCGATCTCAGCAGCAGATGATGCTGAAAGACAGTTTAGATCACGTTACCCAGGAAATGTGACATTAAAACTACACCAGCAACAAGATCAAGTTGTTTAAGAAGGTTTCTCTCCAGGTTCCCAATGGAGAAAGAGCTGGGGCAGAGCTCACTGCCTTTGAACTCCTGAATCACCAGGAGCTAAGACAAACCTTTAAGGAGGAGCCCCCTGCACAGGATGCGTGTAGGGTATGAGGGGGGAGAAATCCAATGACAAGCACATAAGGATGCAAGAGCTGCCACTGAACATCACCTTTCTGCCCGTCACAGTAGGAGGAGATGAAGCTGTGGCTTCATCCGCAGCTTAAAGCTTTAAACCTCAGCCTTGCAGAAGCGCATGAGATTTAGCTGACACAAAGAGAAAGAGGGTTTTCTTCTGGGTGACTTTTTCTCATGCCCTTTCTGTTTTGATTCCATCTGATTCTAATCAGGATATTACCAAGTTTTCCAGACTCTAGTTTTAATTCTCTGCTCTCTCCCCTCTAACTCTCTGGCTCCCTTGACCTGCTACCCTAATGCGCTCAGAGGGAAAAGCAATTGTGGGAACTCTGGGCCTTTCTGCATTGTGAAAGACAGGACTATCTCTGGGCTGCCATTCATTCCATCAGCCAGTGCTCAGGGAAAGCACAATTTGCTGCACACTGACACTTAGCGGGATGGGAACGTGCTCCACCCTGACAAGGAACAATCACACATTGCATTAAAGGAAGAAAGGGGACAGGGAAGAGAGGAAAAGAGGTAAAGAAGGGGAGAAAAGGGAGAAAAGGAATGGTTAGCTATTCAGAAGATGCCCTGTAATTTGAGTGTCAGTAGTAAAATGTTAGGTCAGATGTTTTGATTGAATGTCAGTAGGAACTGTATGCTGGAGAGTCATGCTTCCCACTTTGCTATCAGAGAGAACTAATGGGAAAATATTCCAAAGGGTGCCAAGGCTCTCTTACTGATGTCTCAAACAAGCATAGGAAATGCCACTGAATGAATAAATGGATTTTTTTTTGCCATGTACTCATATAAATACATTAAAAAAGATTAAAATTGTAAACTCAAACACAGCTGAAAAGAACAACTGAGTCCCTGCAGCCCAAAAGGGAGAGCTGGGAAGTCTCTTTGGTTTCACTCTTTCTTTTAACTCTCCCAGTCAGATCAACATCATGGAACCACAGACTGGTTTGCATTGGAAGGGACCTTAGAGCTCATCCAGTTCCAACCCCTGCCACGGGCAGAGACACCTTCCATAGAGCAGGGTGCTCCAAGCCCCTGTGTCCAACCTGGCCTTGAGCACTGCAGGGATGGGGCAGCCA